>CABHPP010141283.1:31597-43625 GCA_902168425.1 Peromyscus attwateri | reverse complement strand
CCATGCCCTCCCTTCTATGACTACATGAACCCCACCATGCCCTCCCTTCTATGACTACATGAACCCCGCCATGCCCTCCCTTCCACAATGGACCGTACCTTTCAAACCATAAGTCAAAATAGCCTTTCCAGCTCTTCCTGAAAGGGAATATATATATATATATCAGAAGGAAGAGCTTATTTGGGAATTTGGTTTCGAAGGGCTAGACATCTAGAAGTCCATTAATATGGTGAAGGTGTGGACCCAGGGGCAGGAAACTGAGAGGTCACAAATCTTTTTTTTTTTTTTTAATGCCAATACCAAGCTGTATTTATTTATTTCCTTAATCTTTTTTTATTATTAAGAAATTTTCTATTCACTTTACATACCAACCACAGATTCCCCCCTTTCCTCTTCCCACCCACCAGCCTTCCCCCCCCCCAACCCACCCCCCATCCCTACATTTCCCAAGTCAAGGTCTCCCATGGGGAGTCAGCAGAGCCTGGCTCACTCGGCTGAGGCAGGTCCAAGCCCCTCCCCCCTGCACCAAGGCTGTGCAAGGTGTCACACCCTAGGCACTGGGCTCCAAAAAGCCCGCCCATGCACCAGGGACCAGGTCACAAATCTAAATTGCACACAAAAGTAGAAGAGAACAGGAAGTGGAGTGAGCTTATAAACCCTCAAAGCTCATCCACCGTGTTGTACTTCCTCTACGTCCATGCCCTCCCTAAACAGCAACTAACGACCAAGTGTTCAAATGCGGGAGTTTATGGGGGCACATTTCTCATCCAAGCCACACTATGCCCTTAATCCCAACAGGTTCATGGCCATATCAAAAGGCAAAATGCAGCGAGTCCAATTTCAAAAGTTGTCTTGGCTTTAACAGCCTTAACATTGTTCAAAAATTCAGTCTCTTCCATGTAATATATTTTGATTATATTCTCCTCAATCCCTCAAGCCCTCCCATGTCCTTGATAGCTGTTGGGATGAGAGAAATCAGTTTTCTTCAATGGAGTGACATGGGGCATACCAGCCACACTCCAGGCAGGTCCCTTGCTCAGGAGTAGTGTGCCAACACAAACCAGGTTCCACATTTTTGTTCCATGTTTGTTTGTATTTTTTGTTTGTTTGTTTTTTGTTTCTTTGTTTTCAAGACAGGGTTTCTCTGTGTAGCTTTGCGCCTTTCCTGGAACTCGCTTTGTAGACCAGGCTGGCCTCGAACTCACAGAGTTCTGCCTGCCTCTGCCTCCCCAGTGCTGGGATTAAAGGTGTGCGCCGCCGCCGCCGCCGCCGCCGCCGCCGCCGCCGCCGCCGCCACCACCACCACCCGGCTATTTGTATTTTTAAAAGAGAAAAAGATCTGGAATAATTTTCTTTTAAATGGTAGTGAGAGTGTAATTTGAATTTATAAATGTTCTGTGTCCCAGCCATTTCTCAGATGTAGAATGTGAACCATACTCTCTGCCCTCAGGGAATTTACAGTTAAGAGGGGAAGGCAAACTGTGACTGTCATTTAGAGTTAAGTTACTGATTAGAGGTAAAATGGGCCATGGGTGTGAAGTGGGACAGTGGGGAGGTGGTGCTTTTGTGGTCATTGGGACAAGAAGGATATGGGGTGGACTTTCTCCACTGGAGGTTCAGTGAGTGTCAAACATCTGGATGGGCACACACAGTATGCTCAGAACCACGAGGAGCCAGTGTGGCCAGGACAGAACTGGAGGAGGGGGCATGCAGAGCCAGCCCAAGGGACTGTCAGCCAATGGAAAAACTTACGATTCAAAACCTCTTTTTGTGTCTGCATAGTGATCCCTTGTCCTCTGAGTCAATACCACCTTTAAACAGAGAGAACCTTTACCAAGCCGTGTTTGTCTGGGGTCTGGAGATTGCAGTCGTCCTGTGTGAGCATTCCGAGTGTGGCAGTGGGTTTGGCCGAGGTGAAGACAGTCTCACCTTTATCCCTGCCCGAATGTGTTTAACCAGAAAGACTGAATGCACTGAACTCTTCATTGGCGTGACAGAAAAGCTGCGTAAGCAGCTTAAGGGGAGGATTTATTGTGGGTCACAGTTTGAGAAGGGTCAGTGCACGGGGAAGGACCGAGCACCGTGGGGCAGGAAGCAAAGGGAAATACATCAGATAGGGCAGTGGACAGGGCATCATGTAACCCCCAACAACACCCCTCCCAACTTCCTCTAACTAGGCCCCACCTTGTCCTTGCAGCACCTCTCTATTATAAATCCATCAAGGGATCAGTCTGTTTATTAGGTCAAGGCCCCCAGGACCCAATCACTTCCCCAAATCTTAGCAGCTTGTAACCAAGCCCCCGCTCCATGACCCTGTGGGGGGAAATCTTGCATTCAGATAACACCAAATCAAGGAAAGCAAAAGTCCCCTCAGACTTCTTGATCTCCATGTTCAAGGTTAACCCCTCATCCTGTTCAAGTCAAAAACAAACAGAAAAACAAAATCCAGGAGTAGAACCTTCGACATCTGTAGGCAAGCATCTCCCTTTCGCTAACTTTAGTGTGAGCCACGGCCAGGCATCCCTGCTGTCACTCCATCAAAACTTAGACCTGCCTGGTCTCGTTACACGAAAGCCATAGTCAGCCCCTGTGGGATCACAGAGCACTGCTCGTCAAGTCACTGGTGCTTCTCCACTCTCTCCCCTCATGTTCACACAACTGCTCTGGGTCCTAAAGCCACAGCAAAGAAGAGAAACAAAGTAGACAGGGATGTGAGCATTCCCAAGAAGGAAAGCCGTACACGTAAAGCATCCAAGCTGGCTGGAGAGCTGGCTCAGCGGTTCAGAGCATGCACTGCTCCTGTTCAATCCTCAGACCCATGTTGGGCGGCTCACAACTGCCGGTAACTCCATCCCCAGTGAATTCAACGTCCTTGCCTCATTCGGAGAGAGAAAGGTAGGGGGAGGCAAAAATACCTTACTGCTTTTACACACGAAGCCTAGACGTGTCTGCAAGTGCATAGCAGCATTGTGACATTCCCCCACGGTAGCAGTCTGTTACTGTGCCAGCCATTTCCTGCCTTTGCCTGTGGCAAAGCTTGGCTTCCTGTGCTCCTGAGCCTGGGCCATGAGACCTGACCTGCTTTGATGTTGAAATATCAGTGAAGACACATGTGCCACTCCTCCTGGGGGAAGATGCACGGGGTTGTGTGTGTGTGTGGGGGGGGGTGTATGGGTGAAGCCTGAATGAAGACACTGGGTTTTTACTGTGACGCACCTCTCAATAACTAACAAATCCACCAATGTGCCCTGCTTGCTCTTTTTTTTTTGTTTGTTTTTTGTTTTTTGTTTTTTTTGTTTTTCGAGACAGGGTTTCTCTGTGTAGCTTTGCGCCTTTCCTGGAACTCGCTTTGTAGACCAGGCTGGCCTCGAACTCACAAAGATCCGCCTGCCTCTGCCTCCTGAGTGCTGGGATTAAAGGCGTGTGCCGCCGCCACCACCACCCGGCTTTTTTTTTTTTTTTTTTTTTTTTGAGCTGAGGATCGAACCCAGGACCTTGCGCTTGCTAGGCAAGCGCTCTACCACTGAGCTAAATCCCCAACCCCCTGCTTGCTCTTAACCCATGTTAACCCAGACATCCCCTCTGCTAAGATATTTTCCTCCCTGGCATACCCAAGCCTGGCAATTTAGCTGCTACTTTCTCTGTGAAATCAAAGCTAAGGCTCCTTCCACCCAGAAAGAAAAAACCAAGCAAGCAAGCAAAACCCCAGGTTAGGAGTCAACAGCACACAGAATAATGTTCCCTTCCCCTCCCTGAGACATCCACATGTTTTAATTCCCATAACCAGTGTAGAGAGGGATGTTTCGGGTATGGCTGAGGAATCATAAAATAGCATTAACCTGAACTAGCAAGCTTGCTTGAGTCTCAGAACCCTAAAGGCGGAAGCAGGAAGCAGAAGAGCTGGAGTCTGAGTGATGTTGAAAGCAGGGGATGAGCAGCATAGGGGCTGCCTTTGAATGTGGAGGGAGGGGCCATGAGCCAGGGAACAAAGGCAGCTCTAGAAGCTGGAAGATACATGGGGTGGATTCACCCCTAGAGTCTCCAAAAGAAACAGTCCTGCCCAGACCTTTTAGCCCAGTGAAACGCGGTTCACACCTCTCACCTCCAGAACTATAGGGTAAATTATGTTATTTTAAGCCATTAAGTTCACAGCAATCAGCTTCGGCAGCAAAAGAACACTAATGGTGTCCCGATCCTGGTGACGCATGCCCACTGCACAGGAGCCTCTCAGCACAGGACCAAGGCTCCATCACTCCAGCCGAACTCCAGCCTTCAGATCCTTCTCTTGTTACAGTTGTACCCAGAATCTAGAGCAGTGCAAGGCGCTTTTAAGAACTCAAGGCACGGACCAGTGAGATGGCCCAGCCGACGAAAAAGCGTGCCACCAAGCCTGACACCCTGAGTTCAATTCCCCAGGACCCATATGGTGGAAGGGAAAACCAGCTCCTGAAAGCTGCCCTCTGACCTCCACACACAAGCTCTGGCACACACGTACCTTCCCCACTAATAAATAAATAAAGAAACAAATAAATTTGATGGAAGTTGTTTTTTGGCTTTTTTTAAAAAAAAAAAAAAAAAAAGAACTCAAGGTAGGTTTGTAGAAAAAACAGTCAATTTTCAAAACCAGGACTAATTGAGTGACAAAAAGACTAAGAGGTAAGGGCACCACCACTACTGTCTGTGACTGGTGGGCACAGGCTGCCGAGTCCGGCAAGACCCAGCTTCTCCATCCCTCAGTATTCTCGTTCGTAGACATGGGGAGGTGCCACTGTCCTAACAGGGTGTTTTTGAAGTGGTGAAGCCTACTCAAATGTCAGCTTTGTTGGGTGCTTTGTTCTCAACTGGGAGGAGACAAAGTATAAAATGGCCTGCCTCACTGACAGCCAGTTATCACAGCCCTGTGGAACAAACACAGCCCTTGGAGGAGACATTGACAAGGCCACTCTCAGAAACACAGAAATCTGAACATCCCACTGGGCATTGCTTCTTGCTGCGAGACCACTGTTCCTTCAGAGAGAACAGCGTGGAGCCTTCCCTCTAGTTGATGATAGTGTTCTCAGGCCCCAGAGAGCCCTCGGCTCTGGACACAACCTAAAGCTCTCTATTTATTAACTTTCCCCCTGCCCACTCAACATGGGCCTCATCCTGCAAGAAGTCCCGGCCTTCTTCAAGGTGATGCTGCCCATGCCTGACTTCGAGACTTGTGCTCAGTATACTGTGACCACAGGTGGCTTGGACAGACATTCTCCCTGTTTAATTCCATAAACGTAGAGACACGCAGACAGGTTTGGACAGCCACCAAGGTCCTCTGATTACTCACTGTCAGGGTCACATGTATCCTGTTTTCTCATGGCCGTGGTTTTGGACGACTTCATTACAAGCAGTCCCTAAGAGCTGTCTGGCATGTGGCCTTCAACTATACATCTTTGGCTAGAACCTTCCAGTAGCTTTTAGTCCCTGGTGGCAATCTGCCATATTTCTTTCAAAGGACATGTAGTCCTGGGGCAGAGCCAGGTGCACTCTGCTGAAGGGTGATGGCCCTCCAGCAGGGCGAGAGGAAGCAGGTGTGTCCCGCTCAGGTCTGATCCGTGGCTCTGGACTCTAGGAACAGATGCCTCCCCAACCACCCCAGCAGGAAATTGCCTTTCCAAAGTAGGTGAACAAGAGCATTTGCTGTATTTCCAGCCATAAAATTAGACCTAAAAGTACTTCAAATCATTTGAAGTAGGTTTCCCACCCTGATTATTAGAGTAGCATTCCTTAATTGTGGAAGACTCAAGTTTAAAGACTCCCGTCAATAATTCACAGACCCACTCATCCATGTTAGTCAGCCAGTGTGTTTTGGCCTGCTCCCTTCCAGACTTTTTTCTTTGGCTGCGTATGCATGTCTATAGAAAGGCCTAGAAGCACAATGAGAAAAACTCTGGGTGAAGTTATGCTGTACATACAGCGCTCTCCCTCTCTCTCTCTCTTTCCCTCTTTTGCTAAGTTCTACCACAAAGCGCCACCCTAGCCACAATTTCCATTTTTAATTATATTTTTTAATCACACAATACACAATACACAAATATACACTCATTGTAAAATTTCAAGCAACAGCCGGTGCTCCTCAGGGCTGTCACTCCCCCCATTTCTTAGTGACAACTCTGTTGACTTAGGAAGACATGGGATAGCTACCCAGAGTTCAGCAAGTATGTGTTGGCAGCAGGGAAGGTAGCCATGGTGGGTTTTGTGAATCTTCCCTGTCCCTCTTTGATGCATCTAAAGGTATAGCTTGGTGGCAGAGCATTTGAATGGCATGTGTGACATCCTGAGTTCCATTCCCAGCAGGGCCTAAAAAACAAACAAGGCGAAATGAAGGCTCAGTAAAAAACAATAGCTATCCACTGTGGCTATCTATCCTGATGAGCTCACAACTCTGTGTGTGTGTGTGTGTGTGTGTGTGTGTGTTTACTGGTGTGTGCATGTATGGAGGCCAGAGGTCAATGTGGGTGCCTTCTACCACTTATTTTTTTGGGCGACAAGGTCTGTCACTGAACCCAGAGCTCACTATTTTAACCACACTGACTAGCAACAAGCTCTGGACCCATGGCTTGGAATCAACACTCTGGGGAAGAATGTACCATAGGAGATTCTGGCCCTGCATCAGTTCGGGAGGCTGTTCGATCATGCACTATGCATGATCTCTGGGCTCTGGGGAGATGGCTAAGTAGGTAGGAATGCCTGCTGTACAAGCATGAAGACCTGAATTTGACTCCCCAGCACCATGTAAAAAGCCGGGTACGGCCACACACGTACCTGCAATCCCCGTGCTGAAGGGTACAGAGGTAGGAGGATCCTTGGAGCTCTCTGGCTGCTAGTTTAGCTCCAAGTCCAGTGAGAGACTCTGTTGCAAGAGAATAAGGTAGACAGTGACAGTGGAGGACACCTGACCTCCCCCTCTGGCCTCTGTGGTGTGTGCAGACCTGTGCTCGACACCCATGCACATACACCATGCATACACACACACTGTGTTTCCTCTTTGTTGCTAAAATGCCTGATGGGTAGGGTGACACCTGGAGACAATGTGAAGTTCCCACTAGCAACAAAACTCCAGCAGGTGTGCGGAAGCTTGGATCGCCCTTGGCCAGCTTATCCCATCTGTAGCTGCAAATGACTGTCACGGTGTCTCACCGTTCCTTCTAGTATGGTTGAAGGCCCTTTTCTTCTGCTCTGTCCCCATTTTAAATCCTGTCATTATGTCACTTGCAGATTCCTTTCTGAAATTCAATTCGTTGAAATTCATTATCTTCATCGGTCTTACTGATATTGAAATTGCCCTAATTTGCCCTGGTCTGGTCTCTTCCCCAGGAGCTGGAGGCAGGAACTGAAGAAGAGTCCATGGAAGAACACTGCTTACAGGCTTGTTCTTCATGGCATGTTCAGCCTGCTTTCTTATACAACCCAGGGGTGACAGTGCCCACAGCAAGCTGGGCCCTCCTATCTCAATCATTAATCAAGATGCCCCAGATGCCCGCAGACTTGCCTAAAGGCCGATCTCATGGAGGCAGCTTCTCAAATGAGCTTCTCTCTTCTGAAATGACCCTAGCTTATGTCAACAACGAACTAACACACTATACAAGTCCTAAAACTGTTAAGCACTGCCTGAGATTGCTTCTCTGTGTTCTTGGTCACAGCGGCACTAAGTTACCCCATTGCACTAACACTGGATCCTTAGGAGAGGGAAATTCACCATTCACAGTTAGGCTATCATGAAAAACTGGATGCTCCGATCTTTCCTTGACTTTAAAGTAGAAGTGAGGGGTCAGGGCACATCAGAGTCCACTGGGTTGCAAGTCATGTGATTACCTTCCAGAAAGATTGCATGAATTCACCCAGCCACCAGCAGTGAGGTACTCTCTGTGCTCCCACAGGCAGCAAGAATTAGAAGGCAGGCTTGTCTACACACAGCATGCTGCCTCACAGGTCTATTGTGGCTGGGAGGGAAGGTAGAATCTTTTGTGTCTACTCCTTGAATAAACTTTACAAAAGCTGGTCATTTTAACTAGAAATCTGCAGGAATGAAGTGAATATTTCAGAAGTTCTGGTAAGATTTAATCCCAGTGCAGGAGGCTAAATTAGGCCAGAGAGGGCTCTCCCCTGTGGCTCTCTCCCAGCATCGGCCAACCCTCCTAGAGCTGTTACCAGAGTATACCAGCTTTCCGTGAGTAGGACGCTGCAGACTGCCACGCTGGGAGACTCCAGCTCTTTCCTGCTGTTGAAGCCGCAGACCCCACAGCTGGGATTCAGCTGTGCTTTCCACAGAAGTCAGGCTCAGCCATTTTAGTAAGACTCACCCTTCCAGAAGGGCAGCTCACTGGCATTTCCACGAGGACAATCCCCAAAGTGAACCCTCGCTTAGGACCTAACAGGATGTGAAGTCCTCGCTTAGGACTTTGAGGATGTGAAGGGTGCCAAGTGACCCATCTGACCCAAATCCCTCATTTTAACAGACCTGGAAATGGGGTTTCCACTCAGTTTTCTGCAGCCGGCTAGAGAACTGAGAGCCAGTACCTCAGGATTGGGACCCTAGGGCAGGAGCCTCAGTCTAGTCATTTTTCCATGATGTGACACCCCAAGATGTGTGGCTGGCTGTGTCTCACTGGGGCCTAGCCCAAGCAGGTGTGGGCTCCTGTGCTGGGCCTGGGATGTGGACCTGTCTGAAAACCATCAAGGATCCTTAACACGGATTACTGGTATCCTGGGAAAATGGGTTTAAAACTTCTAAAAATTACACTTATCTATTTGTGTGAGAACACACACATCATGCCAGGGCACAGATGTAGAAGAAGTCAGAAAGACAGGCTGGGGGAGTTGGATCTTCCCTCCCACCATGTGGGGTCTCAGGGATTGAATTCAGGTCATCAGGCTTGGCAGCAAATGTCTTTACCCATTGAGCCATCTGTCTGACCCAGGGAGTGTGCTTTTTAGATGAAATAAATAGAAAGCCTGGGCCTCTCCAGCTCCATCTCACTGGGACATGCCACCACACATGTGGGAAGCTTTTGAGTCTGGGAAAGCGTGGGAGGCTTCTTAAAGCCTCATAGGTAACAGCTGTCTAAAACGAAGCCTCTCCTGGGGTCCTGCTCCTTGCAGTTGGCTCCAAGCGCAAGTGAGATCCATCTTCACTGAAGTGGAAACATGTGGGAAGCAATTGAAAGCCACTTATGACAATCAGCCAGAGCCTCACAGACCCCAAGGGGATAGGAATAGTGGTTCCACCCCTGAGTAGCCAGCTCTGCAGCCTGGGAACCACTGCAAGGTGAATGTCCTCCCTATCATGTCCTTTCCAGGATGCTTAGGACCACCTAGTTTGCCCAATCCTGAGCAGTAGAAATTGGGAACATACTGTTCTGAACATGGCTGTCACCTGAGGATAAATTATACAAATGACCCCATCAATAAGCTACTGTTTTCTAACAAAAATCACTCCTCAAACTCAGTGACCTGACACATGTTATTGCTCACAGGTCAGGAGAAAGCTCTGGCCATCTGGCCCAAGCCAGCTAATCTTGGCTGAGCCTGCAGATTGGCTGTACTTAGCTGGCAGCTCTGCTGGGCAATGGCTAGTCTATGTGGCTTTACCGTTGGTATGAGTGGATGACTAGACTGAATGTCACTCACCATCTACCCAATGGGATAACTTGAGCTTCAGGACAAACTTTGGCCAGTAGGTACAAAATCAGACCTGGCACAGGCTCATATCACTCCCATCTCCCATCTTCAGGTACACTGTGTAAGACCAATCCAGCTCCAAGAGCTTGAGACTCTGCCTCCTCTTCCTCCATATGGAGTTTGCTTTTGTTGGGCAAGAAACTGCCCTTGCCTCAATTGCTGGCAATATACTGTACAAATTGGATGAGCAGGACACAAAAGAAAATGACTCCCAAACTTTGCCAACATAAGGTAGGACAGTCCTTCAAAATTCCTGTTTCATAGAAAAGTCTTGTAGTCAGAAGGTTTCTCCAGTCCTGCCCAGCCCTGTGGTCCCACAGCCACTTATAAAATAATCATTCAGAGGCTTAATATTATTCACAAACTGTATGGCCTATGGCAGGCTTCTAGCTAGCCAGCTCTTATAACTTAACCCATTTCTATTAATCTATAAGTTGCCACATGGCAGTGGCCTTACTGGTCTGTTGGCATCTTGCTGCTCCTTCGGCAGTGGCTAGGAGTCTCTTCCTCCTCTCCTTTCTTTTCTCCATATACCTGCTTAGATTTCTTGCCTGCCTCTAAGCTGCCTTGCCATAGGCCAATGCAGTTTTATTTATCAACCAATCAGAGTGACACATATTCACAACATACAGAAAGATATGTTGGATATTCTAGGCATATCTGGAATAAGTCTCTCTCTTACACAGCAAAGTCTGTTGGATAGTCTAGGCATGTAGGCTGAAGATGGATGACCCAATGTTACAGAAGAAATTTGGGTGACTGTCCAGGCATCCAGATGTCTCTGTCATTTCTATAGTTTTGGAAGTTGTTTGTTCTGCACTTCCTGTTTACTCAGGTAATATTTTATCCTCTTAGGTCTTTGATAGACCTAAGAGTTGAAGACCAGATAGTTATAGTTACAATTTTCCTTGTTAGCAAATTCAGAAAAGAAACTTACATACGAGATGTAAAGTTTATAAGGTTGAGAAACATAAAACTTAAGTTGTTTATCTAAGATGTTTTAAAGTCTAAACAGATATTTTTAGGGTGGTAATATGAGTTATAATAGAAAATGGTTTAGGTATAAAACTTTGAAATTACTAAGACAGACTAAACATTGTGAATGCAATTCTTACTTGATAACTGTTCTTATTGTATATAGCTTTACTATGTTAGAGTTTTAAACCTTTCCTTTTTATTTATACAAAAAGGGGGGAATGTTGTGGAATAATTTTTTTATATGCTATGAAGATGTGTCTTTGCCAAGGTGCCTTCCGATTTAATAAAGAGATAAATGGCCAATAGCTAGGCAGGAGGTATAGGAAGGCACAGAGAGGACTCTGGGAAGAAGAGAGGCAAAGAAGCCAGCCAGACACAGAGAGGAAACAGGAAGTTCAAGATGAAAGAGAGGTAAAAGCCATGTGGTAGAATATAGATTAATAAAAATATAGGTTAATTTAAGTTATAAGAGCTAGTGGGACAAGCCTAAGCTAAGGCTGAGCCTTCATAATTAATTATAAGTCTCCATGTCATTATTTGGGAGCTAGCTGGCGGGACAGAGAGAGACTTATTCCACTTCTTCTAATTGTTTCACCATGTATGTGTGTGTGCGTGTGTGTTTGCACACATGTACACACATGAATGAACCATGGTCCCCTTGTGGAGGTCAGAGGACAACTTAGATTCTTACCCTTCTACCACGTGGGCTCTAGGGATAGAACTCAGCTGAGCCATCTGACTATCCCTAGACTCCTCCTCCTCTTCTTCTTCTTTTGTTTTTTTGATTGTTTTTTCAGACAGGGGTTCACTGTGTAACAGCCTTGCCTGTCCTGGAACTCACTCTGTAGACCAGGCTGTCCTTGAACTCAGAGAGATCTGCCTCCTGAATGCTGGGATTAAAGGTGTGTTCCCCCACCACCCAGCTAGACTATTCTTTTTCTCCTTCTTCCTCTTCTTCTTCTTCTTCTTCTTCTTCTTCTTCTTCTTCTTCTTCTTCTTCTTTTTCGAGACAGGGTTTCTCTGTGTAGCTTTGCTGCTGTCCTGGATCTCGCTCTGTAGACCAGGCTGGCCTCGAACTCACAAAGATCCGCCCGCCTCTGCCTCCTGAGTGCTGGGATTAAAGGTGTGCGCCACCACCGCCCAGCTTAGACTCTACTTCTTAAAGAATGAAACTGAAAAGACATGGGAAAAGGCAGAAGGGGACTTATAAGTCATTGGGCTTTTTTTTTTTTCCGATTAGTCTATCAAAGTGACTTTGAAAGAAAAGCCACAAACCAATGTGGCTGGAAAGAAAGAAAGAGAGAGAGAGAGAGAGAGAGAGAGAGAGAGAGAGAGA
>CABHPP010141283.1:0-31497 GCA_902168425.1 Peromyscus attwateri | reverse complement strand
AGAAAGAAAGAAAGAAAGAAAGAAAGAAAGAAAGAAAGAAAGAAAGAAAGAAAGAAAGAAAGAAAGAAAGAAAACCTCAGGAAAGTGATGACTTCCGGGTACCATGCTCTGTTCTAGGGATCTTCTCTCTAGCTATGTGTCCTTTCTTTATGGACATGCTGTTTTGAGATTCGTTTAATTCCCTTGTTATGCACTGTTGGGGAGAGAGCAAACAACCTGAGCCGTGTGATAGAGCTGGGAGTTAGTAGAGCCAGGAAATGAACCAGGCAGAGTGGCTCCCGGGCCAGCTAGCTCCACAGCTCCTCTGCCCATGGGGCTGGGACCAGGACACCTATGTGTGTGGCTGTGCACACAACTCCTCTAGGCTTCAGGTAGTTCAGCTCTTACTCAACAAATCCTATGCTAAGATGAAATGACACCTAGTTTTAGAGAGACGAACTATCATGGGGACCGCCCCTCCAGCCACGGGCAGCGGATGTGTGAGCCTGCAGCTCACGCAGCTTGCGTGGTCCTCCCATTTGCTTTCTTGTCTGCCAAGGAGGAGCCATCTTCTGCGGTGATTAGGGGAGATCACGAATTTGAGAGTCTGCCTGGCACACAGCAGGTGCTGGCTGAATGAACACAGGCTCCCTTCCTTGGTGTCCCTTGTTCGCTGGGGAAATCCTAGGTGCTTGGAAGGGGCCGGCTTTTCCAGGCTCTGTGAGAATAGAGGTCTTTGCAGACTCCGTGTCTTCGGTGTCCCATGTGGTTTGTTCTTCCCTGCCAGAGTGTAATTAAATCCTGGAGCAGCCAGCACAGATAATGAATGGTGGAGCTTGTTAGGCGTGTCCTCAGTTAATGTTTGTGACTGGGGAAGAGCCCCGCCACAGGCAATTAGTGACTCTCATGTAATTGGGATGCTCGGTTGGCAGAAGCTCAGAGAGCAGCTTGCCTGTCTAGGTGGCAGATGGAAGCTGGTCTTAGCCTGGGTTTAGTGGGCCAGCCGGAGCAAGAGTCCCGGGAGGAGGCTGTGGCCCAGCTGACCCCTATACAAGGAGGCCACAGGAAGGGCTCAACCCCAGTGGTTCTGCCCTCAACTGGTAGCTTTTAAGTTCAGGGAATTAACACTTGAAAGACTGGCCAGGGATTGTTTTAGTTACAGCACAACGGAAAAAGTTAATTAAACTTTGACGTTGTGTTTATTTATTTACCTTCTGAATAGGCCACAGATTTGCATGGTTCTAACATCAAAATGCATAAACAGGGTGGACTTGATATGGCTCAGTCAAGCAAGCCTGCCCACTCTGGAACCCACATACAAAGCCAGATGTTGGGATGTGCGTCTGCAATTCCAGCACCCCTACAGTGAGACGGGAGATGGAGACAGGCAAGGTTCCTGACCTCATCAAGGAAGGAAGAACAGGCACCAAACACCCGCTGTGTGTCCTTCATACGAGCAACGTGGAACGTGCATATTCACATTCACACACATGCATCTCTCTCTCTCTCTCTCTCTCTCTCTCTCTCTCTCTCTCTCTCACACACACACACACACACACACACACACACAATAATAATAATAAGTTAATATAAATTGAAATAGGAAAAGGAGCAGGGACTGATGGTATACACCTGTAACTCCGGCCTGTAGTCCTGGAGGCTGAGACAGGAGGATTGCAGGGTTGAAGTTAATGTAAACTACATAGCAAGATCTTATATGAAACAAAACAATAAACAAGCATGAAAAGGCAAACTGAAAACCTCCATTCCACCCATGACCATTGTGTAAGCACATTCAAATACAAGTTCCCCCATTTCTCTCTCTCTCTCTCTCTCTCTCTCTCTCTCTCTCTCTCTCTCTCACACACACACACACACACACACACACACACACACACACACATTGTTAGCAAACATATTAAGATTTTTTTTTAATTTTCTGGATGTATGAGTTTACCAATTTTCTAGTTTTTTGTTTGTTTGTTTTTGTTGTTTTGTTTTTCCAGATCTCATTACAGATGGTTGTGGGCCACCATGTGGGTGCTGGGAATTGAACTCAGGACCTCTGGAAGACCAATCGGTGCTCTTAACCTCTGAGCCATCTCTCCAGCCCAAGACTTTTTTCTTACAAGAAAGCTTCCTCTTAGGATAGTGGAACTGTGTTATGCACCTGTCTAAATCCACAGGATCCACCTAGCACACTGGTGTCAACTGTGCACCTTGGGGGCCATCTGTCAATCACAACCAGCGCTCTCTAGTGATAGCTGCTGAGAAAGAGGAAGATGGTCTGTGTGGCAGCAGAGGGGATATAATGTGCCACCATACACTGTCAGTCACAGCCAGTGCAGCTCTCTAGTGATGCCAATGGTGGCCAGACTGATGCTCAGGAGCAGGAGCAGAGGGTATAGGTGGGAAGCCTCTGCACGTTCCTCTGAGTTTTTTTGAATCAGTAAGGCAGTATGCGTCCTTGTATCTTAACACCTGCACAGATTTCCGTAGACAGCTAACCGTATCTTAAACTGTAGTATCTGTCAGGCAACGAACGGTATTAGTCAGGGTTCTCTAGAGGAACAGAACCAACAGAGTGAATAATATATTAAAAGAATGTACAAATTCAACTTATATTAAAATTGTAACAAGTTATTTCACACCTGAGATACTGAGAACGCTGGCGTTGCCTGGTGCTTGAAGTTAAGTACCTCAGCAGTCCCAAATCTGGAAGGTTCCTGGAGAGCCGCTGGTTCTCAGTCAGCACAGAAAAGTCTGGAAACACTGGTCTTGATATCAGTGAAGGAGTCATCCACCATGATGTTTTTGATCTGGGCTGTTACCAGATGGTGATGTCCACATTTGGGAGTGGGGCTTTCCCACATCAAGTGAAGTAATCAGGGCGACGCTTTGGGTGAGGCTCTCTACTGAAGCAATCCTAATTTGTAGCAAGTTGATACTAAAACCAACCAACACATGGATATTCCGGCTGCCCGGCCCCCCCCCCGCCCCCCACCCGAGATAGAGTTTCTCTGTGTAGCTTTGGCGCCTTTCCTTGAACTCACTCTGTAGCCCAGAACTGACCTCGAACTCACAGAGATCCACCTGCCTCTGCCTCCAGAGTGCTGGGATCAAAGGCATGCGCCACCACCGCCCGGCAAGGCTGTTGTGTCTTTAGATCACAGGACATCCCCCAAGGATTCACACTGACTGGACGGTGAGGAGCCCAGGTCCTTTGGCCAGGTGCATTGAACCTTCAGCTTTGGATAAGACAAGGAACAGGACACTGAGAGACAGAGAGACCAAGTCACAACCCAGCCAGCCTAAGCCAGGTGGGTCCAGCTTAAACAAGTCCAGCAAGAGCCAGTCTTTAAGCAGAAGCATCGCAGCAGCAGCAGCAGCACAAAAAGCTCTGTCCCCATTCTGTCCTCAGCTTGGTAGCATGGCCACAGCTAGCTGCTGGGAAAGACATGCCCATGAGGGAGGCAGGAGAAAGCTGGGATCGCCAGCCCTCAGCCATGGGGAAGATTTTTGGAATTGGCCATGCCAGGCCCCAAAGAATGAGGTTTCAAAATTATAACTAACACAGCAATTGCACAGGTTGGTGAATTCACCGTTATAGCTCCACACACGTTTCCACTGTGCACTGATGGTGTCCCCCCACCCGCCTACCCTTCCCCCTGCCCTTTAACCTGTGCCCAGCCTCTCCTTTCCGAGTTCCTAGTGAGCCCTCTCCTGCTTTTAAGGTGTCTGCTTATTTTAACGATTTATAAAAAGTATGTATGTGTGTGTGTGTGTGTCTCTTTCTGTGTGTGAATGTACATTTGAGTGCAGGTGCCCAAAAAGGCCAGAGGCATCAGATCCCCTGAGGTCCAGGTGGTTGTGAGCCGTCTGATGTGAGTCCCTTGCAAAATCAGTCTGGTCTCTTAACCACTGAGCCCGTGGGCATGTGTCATGGCAGTCAATCTTAATTTCCTCCTTGTCCGTCTATACAGTCTGTTTTTTTCTGCTCCATTTTTGCAAACCTAAAATCACTCTCTGAAATAAGGTCTGCCCCTTTTTTTTTTTTTTTTTTTTTCCACATCCTCGACTTGTTTTTGTTAAATGCAGAGGCTGGGTCCTGTCAACCACTGTTATGGGATGAGCAAGCCGCAGGTTCTTTCCAGTGGACCTGGGAAGGCTCTTATTCTGGGAGAGAGGGTCATCTGGGACTCATCCCCGGTCAGAGAAGCTGCAGGTCTCGCCAGACCTTGAGAGGAGCCGTTGATCATCCTGTCAGGGACTGCACTCCACAGAGTGCTCCCAGGACAGCTGATGTTTGCTGGCCTTGCCTCCCTCAGCCATCTGTCCCCAGGTGGTTGGAATCTGGCCATGAAGAAACAGGGAGGCAGGGAGGGGAGTCCAGAACCAACGAAAAACTTCCATAACCCCACAACTCCACTGGCTCCAGCATCCTGGTGCCAATTACTTGTCTGCCAAATGGCGGCAATGATCTCCAGTTCCTCTCCAGCCCTGCCATACCTTCCCAGGACCATGGCAAATTGGAAGGGGCAGCTCATGAGCCAAGGATGCCATCTGCATTCAGAGGAGCTAGCAGAGGCCAAAGAGGAGTCTAATGCTACCACAGCCTCCCCCTGGCCTGGGTGGCTGGGCATGGGCGTGCATTTTGAGGACTGGCTGAAGTTCCCAGAGGTTTAAGGACACTTTGAACCCTGTCCAGAGAGATCTTGTCCCCAAAGTCACAAAGGCTGAGATCCCTCCTGATTTTATTTTACTTACCATTTTTAAATAGTTCACATTTTAAAAAAGTAATTGCATTTGTGGGATTTTTCAAAATAGTATTTTAAAGCTGGGTGATGATGGCTCATGCCTTTAATCCCGGCACTCAGGAAGCAGAGGTAGGTGATCTCTTGAGTTTGAGGCCAGCCTGGTCTGCAGAGTGAGTTCCAAGATAGCCAGGACTACACAGAGAAACTGTTTCAAAAAACAAACAAACAAAAAAACCAAACAAATAAATAAATAAATAATATTTTTATTAATTCTTTGAGAATTTCATACAGTGTATTTTGAAGCATTTTTGGTTTTAATAATAACCTATAATTGCTTTGAATAGCTGCTTGAATTGTTTTTACATAATTTATTACAAAAACTAATCAGTGTTCTGTGCAGAGTCCTTAGATCATGCAGATGGACAAGAAGAAGAAATTTAAGATCAACTGCCATGACACCACGAAGAAATGCAGCTGAAGGTTTTGAAGTAAACCTTCTGGTCCTTTCTCCCCCACGTTCTTTCTTTGTTTATTGAACAGACCCACATTATTAGTCACTGGGTGTCAGTACTGTCCTTGCACTAGGAAAACAATGGTCAGTGAGCCTGGATCTCAGGGAGCTTGAAGTAGATGCACCCACGAATGGGTGAACAGGCAAGAGCTGGGCTCTGACTGGCACTGAACACAATGTCTTAGAAACATTTTTCCACATAATGCACAATGAACACTCACTATGGGATTAAACATTGTTTCAAAACGCCATCTCCAAGGTTACACTGTGCCCAGCTCTGTGAATGGACCGTCACTTATTAAGCTAATCTATTGTTGAACATAGAGTGCTCCAGGCAGAGTCCTTCCAGCAGGGTCTCTGTACACATCCATGGTCACATGGTCCTTATTTTCAATTTTTTTTCTGGTAGCAAAATATATACAACATAAAACAGCATTTTAGTCATTTTAGGGATATGGATCAGGGATGTTATGGAATAGTCTTTTGTACACTGTGAAGATGTGTTGTTCTTAGTGGTTTAATAAAGAGCTAACGGCCAATAGCTAGGCAGGAAGAGGTCAGGCAGGACTTGCAGACAGGGAGAAAGAGAGTGCAGGGATGAAGGACAGAGTTGCCAGGATGCAGAGAGAAGCAAGATGAACTTGTGGTGAAAAAAGGTACTGCCATGTGGTAGAGCGTAGATAATAAATATGGGTTAGTTTAAGATGTAAAAGCTAGTTAGTAACAAGCCTAAGTTATCAGCTGAGCATTTATAATTAATAATAAGTCTCTGTGTTGTTTACTGGGGAGCCAGAGGTCCTGTGGGGGGAAAAAACCCTGCCTACACAGGGTGCTGGTGTGCTCATGTTGCTGTGTGACTCTGCCCCAGATCTCTTTGAACTTTCAAAGTTGAAATGCTGTGCCTTTTAAACTCCAGATCCCTCTTCCCCATCCCCCAAGACTCTGGGAACCAGCCTCCTGCTTCCTATTGATACAGATGTGACCATTCTAGTCACTGATATATGTGGAATCAGACGACACCTGTCTTTTTTTGTGGATGGCTGATTGTACTTAGCATGCCATCCTTATGGTCCCTCCATGCTGTGGCTTGTGTCAGAACCCCTGTCTTAATAAGGCTAAGTGACATTCCACTGTAAGGACAGCCCACCTCACAGCCAACGCTTTAAACTAAGTTCCTAGCAGTGACCTTGGTAGCTGAAACTTTTTGCTATCAATTTCCCAAGTCCCCTCTAAAACACTTAGGCCAGTTTTCTTTCCTGTTTTTAGGATGAGTGTTCATTCTCTGTACCTTGCCGGCACTGAGCATTCTCAGGTTGTTTGGGCAGGGATGGGGGCCTAGGGAGTGGGGGTGGTCTGGGGTCAGGGAATATATGGATGTGTGTGGAGGTGTGAATGCTCATGTGTGTGCTGTGGGTGCAGATGTGCACCCACATGTAATACCCATGCACGTGGAGGCCAGAGGTCAACCCCTGGTGTCGTCCCTCAGGAGCGGCCCACTTTGTTTTGTTTGTTTGTTTGTTTGTTTATGGTTTTTTGAGACAGGGTTTCTCTGTGTAGTCCTGGCTGTCCTGGAATTCACTCTATAGACCAGGCTGACCTCGAACTCATAGAGATCTGCCTGCCTCTGCCTCCCCAGTCCTGGGATTAAAGGTGTGAGGCACTACTGCCCGGCTCCCACTTTGTTTTTTGAAACAGAGTCTCTCACTGGGAATTGCTGATACAGTTAGCCTCACTGCCCAGCAATCCTTGGGGATCCTCCTGTCTCTACCTCTGCAGTTCTGGGATTACAGGGGAGTCCCCCACACTGGAAGTACTGGGGATCGAGCTCTTAAAAAAATCTTTTTTTTTTTTATTTTGTGTGTTTAAGTGTTTGTGTGTGTGTCTGTGCACCACATACATGTCTGTTGTCTGTTGAGGCCAGGAGAGGATACTGGATCCCCTGGAACTGGAATTACAAATGTGTGTTAACTGCCATGTGGGTTCTGGGAACTGAACTTCGATCCTCTGCAAGAGAAGCAAATGCTCTTAACCACTGAGCCATCTTTCCAGCCCCAAACAAGCACTTTATTGATTGACCCATCATCTAGCTCAATTGCAAGATTTTAAAAATAAAAACTGTTTTAGAAATGAAAAATTTAAATTTCATATAATGTAAAGTATTTGGTTTTTTCGAGACAGGGTTTCTCTGTGTAGCTTTGGTGCTTTTCCTGGAACTCGCTCTGTAGCCCAGGCTGGCCTCGAACTCACAGAGATTCACCTGCCTCTGCCTCCCAAGTGCTGGGATTAAAGGCGTGTGCTACCACCGCCCGGCTAAAGTATAATTTAAATTTTACAGAAATAAATTACATAATTTTTCTCTTTTGAGACAGGCTTTCACTATGCAGCCTTGGCTGTCCTGGAACTCACTATATAGACCAGACTGGCCTTGAACTCACAGAGATCCACCTGCCTCTGCCTCCCGAGTTCTGAGATTAAATGTGCGTGCCATCATGCCAGGCATTACAAATATAATTTGAGGTTTGCAAAGCATTCATAAGAGCAGTGTGAGAAACACCAAGTATTGACAGCTCATCTGCTCCTCCTCCAGTCTCCCTCCCTTCTGAATCCCTTTATCCATTGTGATTTCAAAGGGCATTTTCTGCCAGGTGGTGGTGGTGCACGCCTTTAATCCCAGCACTCAGGGAGGCAGAGGCAAGCAGATCTCTGTGAGTTCAAGGCCAGCCTGGGCTACAAAGTGAGTTCCAGGAAAGGCTCTAAAGCTACACACAGACACCCTGTCTCAAAAAAAAAAAACAAGGGGAAAAAAAAACAAAACAAAAACAAACCAAAGTGCATTTTCCTAACAACCTCTTATGTAACCACCACACACTTACAAAACAACCAGAAATTAAACCTTGATCTTAACCCACAATCCAGACTCAGAATTCATCAAGGACTCCAATGCTGGCTTTTGTTTTACCTTCAACTAGGGTCCGACTGTAGGACTGCACACTGCATTTAGTTGGTATGTCTCGTGGGTCACTTTTCATCTGAGCCATTATTAATTTTTAATGCATTTTCCAACTTGAAAGGCCCAAAATGGCATCTTGGTTTCATTTCTGACAAAGCTGAATATTTCTTCTGGTGTAAACCCCTGCCTTCTCCCGTTTGTCCCTACCCCATGCTGCAGACTGAGCCCAGCTCTAGCAAGCACTCCTCTAGCTAAATGCCCAGCCTGCCCCTCTCTTTCACACGGCCCCGCTGGTGTCCCTTGCACAGGACCCTCTGGTGTCCTTGCTCCTTCTCCCTCCTGGCTTTCCCACAGCATGTTCGTTCTCAGACTTGACTTGTCTAAACATTCCCGAAAGCCTGAAGAGGGGGACAACCGCTGCCCTGGCCCTGTCCCCTCAGATCAGCCTCTTGCCAGGGTTTTGAAATAGCACAGTTGTCCACTTCAAGTCAAGACACCCCACCTGTCCTTCCAAGCCCCCAGGGTGCACAGGCTAGTGATTCCTGTTTGGGTTCAGCGTTTCCTGCAGGATCTGATGCGGTGCCAGCCCCGGTTCTGTTTCCAAGAGGCCACCTGCTGAGTACCAGAGGTGGCCAGAGGCCCCTGAGGGTGCTATCGATCAGTGTCTGTGGCAGCCAGTCCTGGTGTCCAAGGCCTGGTCTGTGTCCCATCCTGGGAGAGCTCCTCATGGTGCCTGCTGGGGACAGGCTGTGACCTCAACCCCGAGCAGCTTAGCACACAGGCTGGCCTGCATAGTCCCCTTTAACAGGATTGTGGGGCCCTTCTCTCCAGAAAGATAGAGAATGCTGAATCAGTGCCCTCAAATCCACTGGCAAGTAAGAGCTCTGCCAGGGCCACCAGAACACACTGTCACTGTTCCATTGCTACTTTGTCTGCAGATTTTCATTGATTGATTATTAGTTATCACTCTTTCCAGGAGTCATGCAAAGGAAACGACAAGACAAATAAAATTCCCTATTTAGCTTGGCTCTTTTGTGTCACATTTTCCCTCATGTCTTAATTGTTTCTGTTGAGATAAATGTTAAATACACAGGCGCTGGAGAGACCGCTCGGTGGCCAGTGGTTGAGAGCACTGGCTGCTTTCCTAGAGAACTGGGGCTCAATTTCTAGCACCCACATGGCAGCTCACAGCCATCTCTAACTCCAGTTCCAGAGGCTCCGACACCCTCTTCTGGCCTCTATGGGCCCCAGGCACGAACATGGTGCACAGACAAACATGCAGGCAAAATACTCATAAACACAAAATAAATATTTTAATTTAAAAATTATAAAATATAGCTAAATACATAAAGTTAGTGGAAATAGACTTAAAAAAAAATCCCACTTACTGATCTCATCCACAGCCCCAATCCTGCCTCCTTCCCATACTATTATGGAATACATTTTATGTATCATGTACTTTATACTGTAGTTCATCTCTACAAAAGGTTTTTAACATCATGGCAATATAACAGCGCCCCTAAAGATATGAAAGGTTTCTCAAGAACATGGGAATTCTAATCAAATCCCTTCTTCTACAGTTAGTTTGTGCCAAGCCTGTGTCTAAGCAAGGCCCACACCTTCCATTTGTTTGCCATAGGCCATCATCTCAATATGACCCTCAAATTTCATAAGTGGAAAGATAATCTTCAGTGTTATTAAAAATTAAAAATGGGGTCCGGGGAGATGGCTCCATGGGTAAAGTACTTACTACACAGCATGGGGATGAGTTTGGATTCCCAGCACGCATATAACAAGCCGGATTCTGCAGCGTATGTCTCTAAGCCCAGTGCTGAGGAAGGTGGGGTGGAGCTGGGTGGATCTCTGGAGCCCTTTAGCCAGCTAGTCTAACCATCAGTGAGGTAAGTACAGGCTCAGCTAGAGACCCTGCCTTTAGAGAGAAGGCAGAGCTCAGCTGGCGAGATGGCTTCATGGTTAAGAACACCTACTGCTGTTGGAAGACCTGAGTTAGATTCCCAGCAACCCAGCACCCATGTGGAGTGGCCCACAACTACCTGTAAGTCCAGCTCCGGGGATCCAATGCCCTCTTCTGACCTCTGCAGGCACTGTGCATATGTGTATACACACACAAGTGTGCAAGCATGTGCAAGCATGCACACACACACACACACACACACACACTCACATACACACACACTGGGGCTATAGGAGGCAATTAAGTCATGAAGACAGAACCTTCATGATGTGGTCAGTGACCTTGTGAAGGGACTGAAAGGGACTGGCATTTGACCCTTGGCCCTTCTGCTTTCTGTGTGAAGCCATTGCATTCCTCCCCTCAGGAAAATGCAGCAACAAGACGCCATCTTGAAGTCGAGGAGCCCTCATGAGATATCTGCTCAACCTGCTGCCGCCTTGACCTTAGACCCCGCTTCCTCCAGAGCTCTAAGGGAATCAGTCTCTATGTTTTATAAATCTCCTGTCTTGGGTACTTTGTTATAGCAGCACAGGCAGACTGAGATAACACATATCCTAATCTCTTTATGTTATTTCTCCCTTATTTGGAACCTTGTGATTTATTTGCAGAAGAAATCAAGTTGTTTGTCCTGTGGAGTTTGGGTTTGGTTTTGGCATTTTGCCAGTTGCATCTTCATGATTTAGTGTTCCTCTGTTACCTGGTCTTCTTAGAAACTAGCAGTTAAACCATGAACTGTATCTAATCCAAAGGCGCCCGGTACTGTGGTGCCTCTCAGTAAATGTGAACTTCGCTTGAGAGAGCGTATTAACTACCTTTCTCATGGCTGTGATCAGACACCCAACAAGAAGGACTGGTTAATTTAGCTCATTGTTCTCAGAGTTTGAAGGAGTACAGTCCATTATGGAGGGAGGGGCTGACATGGGGGCAAGAGCTTGAGGCAGCTGGTCACATGACACCCACAGTCAACAGTCAGGAAGAGAGAGACGAAAGCATTTGCTCAGTTGGCTTTCTCCTTCTTATTCAGTCTAGGACTCCAGCCCACGGAATGGTGCCGCCCATATTTAGGGTAGATCTTCCATCTCCAAAACCCAGTTAAAAACTTGTTCACCGGCATACCCAGAGGTTTGTTTCTCTGCCGATTCTAAATCACATCTAGTTGGCAATCCAGATTGACCTCCATGGGGAGGGAGAGATGGCTCATCAGTTAAGACCACTGGGTGCTTTTGCAGAGGTTCTGGGTTCGATTCCCAGCACCCACATGGTGGCACAAAACCACCTGTAACTCTAGTTACAGGATCAGACCCCCTATTCTGGCCTCTGCAGATACAAGACACAACATGCAAGCAAAAACACTCATACACATAAAATTAATTAATTAATAATAATTAAAAAAGATTAACCGGCCGGGCGTTGGTGGCGCACACCTTTAATCCCAGCACTCGGGAGGCAGAGGCAGGCAGATCTCTGTGAGTTCGAGGCCAGCCTGGGCTACCAAGTGAGCTCCAGGAAAGGAGCAAAGCTACACAGAGAAACCCTGTCTCAAAAAACAAACAAACAAAAAGATTAACTGTCACATAGGCTCGGGAAAGACTGAGAAGTGACTGGAGAATGAGAACAGCAGGGATGGGTGTCAGCAGAGGCAGCTCTGTCACTGGCCCACGGGGTGAGCAGATCCCAATAAGTCACAGTTGCTTTGGTAAAAGAAAGTGGAGGTGACAGACAGACAGTCCCAAAGCTCCTCCATGAAGCCGACTTGCTGACAACATCAGTTGCCTCTGAGGGTCCAGAGGAGCAGGCCTGGGGTCTGTCAGCCCAGCCATCAAGGGCGGCTGGCTCTCCTGGTACAAGGACGCTCTAGCTCTCTGCAGAGCCTCGATCAGGCCCCGGGATGGCACCGGGAAGCTGGCCCGATTCACAGACTTCTCATGGGATTTCGATCCACCTGGCTTCTGGTCCCATTTATTGAACATCTGTCCCTGGGTCCCCCAATGAATGGTGGCTCTGTCTTCAGTAACACCAGAGACCTCCTGGCAGACTGCCCCAAACACACCACAGGGCCTAAAATCTATTCCCCAACCCCACACCCTCATCCTGTTCCTCTTCTTTCTTCTCCACCCCCTCCTCCAGTTTTTGGGGTTTCTCTCTATAATAACCAGTTATGTAATTTTTTTTCAGTGCACTAGGGGGAGCTACTTGGTAACAAAACCCACAGGGCCTTGGCCAAGGCCTCTGCAAGAGTGGCCCTCTCTCTGTGACCTGCAGAAAGTCCTGTCTCCTACTGTAAGGTTGCATGCAGCAGAGCCTATGACTACCCATTGACCTTATTACTCACAAGACACAGAGGAGGGGCTCAGGAGACCTGGGTTCATCCTAGCCTGCAAGACCTCCTTCATTCCTGGCTGGACTAGGAGAGGTTTGGCCTGGGACAGTACTTGGAGCTGGGATTTGTGGCTGTCAATCCTGACCCTGATCGGCTGTGTGATCACAGGCGGGTTACCAGATCTCTCTGAGTTTTCCTCAGAAGGGCACTAAGGCGGAGTACCTGCGTTGCTCTAGGCACAGAGCCTGGGGAAGGCAAGTACTGGATGGTCTCGGCAGTATTGCCACTGGTGAGATAAGCTGGGTACAGATCACCGTTTCCCTTCTAAGACCAGGGCATGGCTTGAGAATGGCTTTCTGTATAGGGGACATTATAATTTCTGTAATCAAGTAACCTCCACTCCCTCCAGGTGACACAGACCTTGCTGGTTGGCCCCTGCAAGGTGGCTTGGATGCTCTGTTCATCACGTAACCATGACAACTTCTTAGGATATCTGGCTGCTCCAGACTGGGCCCCCAGTCGGGTCCTCTGTGGACATTTCCTCCTTCTTGTCTCTACCATGGATGGAATTTAAGTCCTGTATCATCCCCACAGTTCCTGAAGTACTGAGGGAGAAGGAAGCCCTGGTCTCCCGCTTCTGGGATCCTCCCTTGAGCCCTGAACAGCTTGTCAGCAGGACACAGGGTGTTCCTAAGCTGCTGACTTTTCTGTGGCTGGGCCTGGGAGACCATCACCCTGCTTGGCTGGTTGACTTGGGACCACAGGGTGCTGGCCTTCAGAGAGGAAAGTGAGTCTGTCATCAGACTAGGTCAAAGACAGGAATGAGTTAGAGATGGAGACGATGGAGAAAAGCCTCAGGGACCTTTGGGACAGAACAGAAAGAAAGGACAAAATGTCGGAAAGGTAACGCTGGAGAAGAGGCTGAGCAATTTCTAGTGTAGGGGGAAGAAAGTAAACCTTTAAGGTAAAGAAATCCAGAGCCTTGAGCAGGAGAGACAAGGCCACATTCAGCACACTGGAAAGAAACTTGCTCAGCTGGAATTAGGAGAGCTCTTCAAAGAAAAGATAACTTATATACAAAGGAAACCAGACTTCCAGCGATACACACCGGAGCAGCATTTTATAATCTCATAAATGTAATCTTCCACGATAGTTTGAGGTGCTAAAGGTCTAGTCCTCAGCAAGTGCAAGTCTCAAATACAAGGTTGGGGAATGAGGTCCGAGAGAGAGCTGTCACTGACCGGTGGTGGAGAGTGGCTGAAAAGAAGCACAGGCCAGGAGGGAAGGCTAACTGCTTTGTGTTTAATTTTGTCTAGATGGGACAGGTTAGCCTAGGTTAGCCTCAGGAGAGTCAGAGGGAAGAGGGATAAAATGCAATGTGTGGGAAGTTGGAAGAACGAAGTCATGAGCTGAGGAATTCAGAAAGTTCCAGAAGCTGGGGAAGGCAAGGCGATGAGTCTTCACCAAGAACTTCCCAAAGGAACGCAGCCCTGGGGTTAGCTCAAGGAGATCCATTTTGAACTCTGATTTGTGTGAATTTGAATGATCAAGTCTATTGTACTTAGAGCAGCTAAAAGTAAACTAATACAGACCTAAGGGTGGGACACGGGAATAGTGGGAGACACAGGGAAAGCTTGTCACTAACACAGACCTGAGGGTGGGGCAGACATAAGGATGGGACATGGAAATAGTGGGAGACACAGGGAAAGTTTGTGACTAGTACAGACCTGAGGTTGGGATGGGGGACAGTGGAAGGCACAGAAAGCTTGTCTTTCCTAGTACCAATGAGTTGTCCTGGGCTTTTCTACTTTTGAAATTCCTTTACCTAAAAGAAAATGTCCTTTCTTTTAGTGTAACCCGTTGCTACTGGGGTATTTGGTAATTCACAAGCTAATGCCTGATCGGACGATAAGGATTGCTTCCTCTTAACCTGGATTTGATGAGAATCCCACTGCTGTTCACCTAAAAAGCAGTAGGAACATAAAACCCAAGACACTTGCTCTTTACTGTGTTAAACAATTTCCTTACATTTCTAATTTTTTAGGGCCATTAAAGACAAATTTTATTGAGTAAAAGTATCTCTTGATGGAAGGAGGGCTGACTCAGCGCTTAAGAGGGCTTGCTGTTCTTCCAGAAGACCAGAGTTCAGTTCCCAGCACTCATGTAAGGGGGTTCACAACTGCCTGTAACTTCAGCTCACCAGGGAGTCTGACAGCCCCTTCTGACATATCTACACACACACACACACACACACACACACACACACACACACACGTATATATGGGCATATACACATATACATAAATAAAAAAAATTTTAAAAATATATCCTGGGCTTCATTCAGAGAGGAGACAGTGAATTAACTTAAAAAAAATCTGCCTTCCCTTCTCATCTCCAGTCAGTAGATTATACAAGGGGGGCAGGGGTGGGTGGGAAGGAGAGACCCAAAGGCTGTCAATCATTCTAGAGCTCAATCCTTTGTTTCAGGTCAGGTGAGACTTGTGATGTCTATACCTCTCTCTTGTACTCTTCCCGTATTCTGTGGCTGTCTGGGCTCAGACTTACTGAAATACTGAGTCTAGTTAGTGTTTGCCTGTGTCAACCTTGTGCTCCTCTGGGGTGCCAGGGTTGGGAGGGGTTAACTTAAAACAAACAAACCATCAACAGTGTGTGCGTGCTAAGCTATTAGTAACATGCGTGCGCAGGTTCTTTTTTTACAACATGAAGTACAATCGTGTCTTTAGGATGCAGAACAGGAAACCACCCCTATCAATAGAGTCTGGGGGATGAGATGCACTGGAGTCTGGGAAGAGTGTGAGAAAGCGGGATTCAGGCAGAGGGCCTTCCATGTGCAAAGGGACTGTGGGTAGAAGAGGCTTGTTAGCATTGAGGCACAAAAGTGTGTTTTGCATGGCAAATAGTGGGTGGGCATTGTGTGGAAGGGAGGCAGCCCAGGGTGAAGAGTGGAGGGCTTTGGATCCTACACAATGTGCTTTGAGTTTATCATGCACGTAGTAAAGAAAACGGAAGGACTATGAGCAGCAGGCAGGCAGACCACAGTAGTACCAATGGCTGTGCTCCAGTCCTTGTGCCTATCCGATCATCTTACACACCTCCCCTGGAGGCTTCCAGAAAGTACTTCCAAGCAGCAGCAGGTGATAGGGGCCACTGGAGGTGTTCAGCAAATAGGGAGATCTGGCTAGATCAGCTCTGTAGAAAGATCCCTCCGTGACACAGCAGAAAGCCGAGGACATCAAGATTAGGGACGTGGGGGTCGGGGGCGGGGCACCGATTCTGGCATGAAGTTATGTGGGCCTGAACTTGGTGGCCCCATCGTGGCCAGCGGAAGAGATGACTGAGAGAGATTTGGATGCCGTGGAAAGACCGGGCTGCCCAAGGACAGATGGCAGATGACAAGAGCCGTGCGTAGAGATGAAAGGATATGAACATGAAGACTCAGGAAGAAGGCTCCTGCACGTGAACCCCTGCAAGCAAGGTCACCTTTCTGAGTGGCATCTCAGCCTGGCTGAGATGAAGGGGTGCCAGTACCCTTTGTGCAGGAAACTGGGAAAACTTGCCAAATCCATCAGACTCCTTCTCTCAGTCCTTTCCACAAGAGGCCTGAGCTGCAGTTTCCGTGATCCTACACACCCCTGTTGTGAGGACCGGGGATGGAGGATGGGTGGGGGGGTGGGTGCCGGTTGGTGGGTGGCAGGTGGGTAGGGGAGAGCACCACCTTAGCAGGAAGCAGCTTTCCAGATAAGCAGAGGCCCAGGGCCAACCGGAGTTCTGGGCATCCAGGGGCTCTGAGCTGCTGCAAACTGGATTAGATTGCCACTTACCAAATGGCTCTCTGTCACCTTGTCCAGAGGCAGCGTGGCGGGGAGATGAGAGAGATAATGGCAGAGGTTTAGCTGGCCTGTGTGACTAATGAATTAGCTGCTCCATCTCTGACACAGCCCACTGACAGCTGGTACCCAGACCACTTGCCTGGCCCCTCTCCTGACTGTTCCACATAAAGAAGGCACCACACCAACACCATGGAAATCATGATAATATGAGGATGGTCAGCATAGTCCTCTCACTATGGGACACTGTAACCCTGATGTCTACTCCTTGGTATTCTGGGCACTTTGCATTCCAGCCAGCAAGCTTTCTGGAGGGAATAAAGTTTCAGAACCTTACCCTTAGGGAGTTAATATGCATGCTGGTGTTCACCTCGTTTCTTCCAATCTTACACAGCTCAAGTTCCACTGCCTAGAGAATGATGCCACCAAGAGTGGGCAAGTCTCCCTGTCTCAATTATCATAATCAAGATAATCATCCACAGACATGCCTGCAGGCAATTCCTTGTTGGGATTCTCTTCTCAGGTGATTCTAGAAGGTGCCAACCCATCATCACAGTGTGCAGTAGCACAGGTTAGGCCCAGAGGAAGTCTTAGTTCCCTTCTTCCATCTGCTCCCTGTTCAGTCCAGCCGGGTTCTCTCAGTTTGCTAAGGTCTCCTGAAAGCCCTATGTTGAGCCCTGATCATCAGAGTGGTGTTTATATTCAAGGCCTTAGGAGGTGATTAGGTCATCAGGGCAGAAGAGACTCCAGAGCTGCCTTATCTATTCTACCACACAAGGAGAGAAAGCATCAGCTAAGGGCCAGGGAGATGGTTTAGCAGGTAAAGGCACATGCCCCCAAGCCTGAGGACCTGAGTTCAATCCCCTGCACCACACGTTCTCTGACCTCCACATATACCCACATACATGCGTGCACACACACACACACACACACACACACACACACACACACACAATAAATAAATAAATAGAATACAGGGTTTTTTCTGTGTCGCTTGGGAGCCAGTCCTGGAACTCGTTCTATAGACGAGGCTGGCCTTGAACTCACAGAGATCCACCTGTCTCTGCCTTCCGAATCTGGGTTTAAAGGCGTGCACCACCAACACCCAGCTAGAATACAGTTTTTAATTAAAAAACAAAAACAAAAAACAAAGCACCATCTACAAGTTAGGAAACAGGCCCTTGCCAGGCATCAAGTCGGCCAGCACCTTGGTCTTGGATATCCCAGACTCCAGAATTGTGATCAGGTTGTTCCTAAGCCACCTGACGTGTGACCTTTTGCCACAGCAGTTGAATAGACTGAGATGTGGTCTCCACAGTCTCTGGACCTGAGTCCTTAATGCTGAACTTCTCTATTTTAAAGGGGAAATGGCAGCATAGTTAAAAAAGAAAGAGCACAGAACCTGTTTTTTAAATTCAATAACAAAAATAGGAAATAATTTTTTTTAACAATTTTAGGTGTATTTATTTTTATTTTATGCGTATGAGTGTTTTGCCTGTATGTATATCTGTATACCACATGCAGACCTGGTGCCTGCATAGGCCAGAAGAGTGTGTCAGACCTCCTAGAACTGGAGTCACATGCGGTAATGAGGTTCTTTTCGGGAGCTGGGAATCGAACCTGTGTCCTCTGCAAGAACAAGTGAGCAAGAACAAGACACTGAGCCATCTCTCCAGACTCTAAAATAGAAAATTAAAATGACTTGCAGTCTTGTTCCTTGGTGAACATCCTGTTTTGCCATGTGTCCTTCCAGAATGTTCCCATTCGTTGGCACAGGTGGGCACACACATTTTGTTGTTCCAGAATTAAAACGGCTGAGTGTGATACATACTGCTTGCAAGCTGCTTGCTATTTTTCATGTATGTTGTGAGAACATGACCCTGTCAGGACACCTGGGTCTCCACTGTCATTCCTCTGTAGAATGTTTTATTGTAAGGAAGGGCTTTAATTAAATCACACCCTCTGGGCATGCTTTCCAGTTCTTCCCCAGTAATCTTTCCTACTGTAACCAGAGTGTGTCCTTATTCACAAGCCTGGGCAGTAACATGGCCTGCTTAAACTTAGGGGATCATCTGGTCCCCTGGCTCACGTCATAAAGGAAATTGATTTTTATTTTCAGGGTCCACGGTGATTAAATGAACAATGGTTGCCAAGCAACCTGGAAACTGGACTCTGGCCTCCACCTGCACCCAGGTACCCAGAGCATCTCTTGTAGGGCATGGTGCTTCTAGGGAACGAATCTATCCCTCAGACTGTCACCCCTGCCTGTTCCAGCTCACAGGGCCACCTCAGCTTTGGCCTCCTCCAGCCCTGGGTCCTGCACCACCAATCCAGAAAGAGACTTCATTGGAGGACTCGGCCGTTTAAGTCATCCTTCCCAAGGGATGCCAGGAGCCCAGCAGCCCCTGCTGAGGCCCCGAAGAAGTGGACTGCAGCACTGGGTGTGAGTCTGTACGCAGATGGGCAACCTAATTTGACATCTCTTCCTCTTCCAAGTGCAAGGACTGCTCCACGGGACAGCAGCACTTGGTCACATCTGGACAAGAGCCCCTAGGGCCTTCATGAGAGTGGCTTGAGGGTGCCATGGGGAGCCACAGGGTGCCCAGGGAGGGGGCAGTGGCTTCTGAAGGCCCAGGGGGAGGGAGAGGTCAGCAGAGCCAAACCCAGACTTGCTTCAGCCACTCGTTTCCTCCCTGCTCTGCCTCTTGAGGATGGGAACAGGAAAGTGAATACCGCAGGAATGTACCTCAGAGTCAGGTGTGTGCTGGGACCTAGACACAGCACTCACTTGCTGCCGTTGTAGTGATAGGAGGCTGTTGGTCACAGCTGAGCACCGGGTCTTGGCACACCTGGCCAAAATGGAGTCACTCATGCTAACACCATAGCACAAGACATTAATGAATCAGATCCACACCAGAATCACCCAGCTTGAAGACATGAGGCACCAGGCCACCTGAGCCAGAGAAACAAGGAAGTCCCCTCTGCTTCACACACAACAGGAAAGTAACTCACTGTAGTCTATTTCTGTTCTTATATTTCCTAGTCCCCCCTTGCCAATCCCATTATACCACCATTTTACTAAGTAGGAATGCTCGCTCTGCGTTGTAGACCGGAGGCTGTCTCATCGACACTAAAAAAAGAGCCAGTGAGATGCACCCCTAAACTTGTTGTCTTTTGACCGCATAATTGCTGTCCCCATTCCCAGATTTAGGTGACGACAAGCAGAATATTCTTTGCCAAAGAGTCAGAGTTGAGACTGAGCCCATCTACTCCTTGGTCCACACTCCTTCCCGTCCCCAGCACTATGACCTTCCTCTACTTCCTCCTCCCCTCCCTCCCGGTCTCCTTTCAGTTTCTGTGTCCCAGGCTCCCCCATTCCCCCCCTTCCCCTTTCCTCCAGTCCACTTTCACTTCCTTTTTTTTTTTTCCATTTTTTTATTTGTTTTGTTTTGTTTTTGTTTTGTTTTGTTTTGTTTTTGAGACACAGCCTCCTGTGCTCCAGGCTGACCTCAAACTCACCTTGTAGCCAAGAATGACCTTGAACTCCTGATCCTCCTGTTTCTGCTTTCCAAATAGTAGGATTGTAAGTATTCACTACCATGTCCAGCTCCCACATTGCTTTTTCTAAAATGAGATTAAAACTGTTATTACATTTGTGTGTGTGTGTGTGTGTGTGTGTGTGTGTGTGTGTGTGTGTGTGTGTTGTATGCCATGGTAGGAGTTGGTTCTCTGCTTCCACACTGTGGATCCCGGGGCTCATACTCAGGTAGTCAGACTCAGCAGCACTTCTCTTTAGCCACTGAGCTGTCTTGCTGGTCCTAAATGGGATTTTTTAACAGGCCCAGTTGCCTGTGCATTTGCTGGACATAGCTGTCCTGTGTGCTCAGGAGGGTGTGGCACTATTAACAGACCTATGAGACCAGGTCGCTAAAGGGGTACTCTGTTGGATCACTTTCATTCTTTTGTTTGTTTGTTTGTTTTTTTCGAGACAGGGTTTCTCTGTGTAGTTTTGGTGCCTGTCTTGGATCTTGCTCTGTAGACCAGGCTGGCCTCGAACTCACAGAGATCCGCCTGGCTCTGCTTCCCAAGTGCTGGGACTAAAGGCATGCGCCATCACTGCCTGGCTTCACTCTCATTCTTTCTGGAAGAATCCAGCAACTGTCATGAGGAGCCTAAGGAACTGTCCATTCGATTAGGATCTGGGGCCTCCTGCCAACAGTCAGCATGGAGTCCATCACAGGACGAGCCACGTGCTAGGGGGCCTGCAGTTCCAGTCAAGCCTTCAGATGATCACAGTCCAGGTTAGCACCCCAAGAAGAGCCTCAGGAGGGGGCCCCTAGCCAGTACCGTACTCAGCTACTCTGGACTCCTGTCTCTCCTAAGGTGAACTGAGCAGAGCTGATCAGTGCTGTTCCGGAGGACAGTCACACAGCAGTCAAGAACACAGATGGGACCCACTTGCTCATCAACCATTGAGCCTGAGCAATGTTAAGGGCTTGGGTGACTCTGGAAAAATCTCTTAAAGAAACGAGCTTTTCTTGAAGACTCAAGAATGACACCCAACTTTGGGACTTGTGTCTATGAGCATCTCCTCAGGTAGGAAAGATGGAACTTTGCTTGGCTCAAAGGAGTTAAGAAATGGGAGAGGGATGAGTTCCGCAGACCGTGTGCCTGGGTCAGGCAGGTGTCGCCAGCTTAGTCAAGGTGGAATTCAGGTTTACAAAGGGCAGAGGGAGGGTTGGGCAGCCAGGGGCTGGCACCAGGAAAGGTTGAGCCTCTGACATCTCTATAGAGAGTGTCTGAAGCTTATCTCTGGGCTGGAGGGCAGAGGTAGGCTAGGCCTCCACCTGGCCTCAAGTCCCCATTCCACAAGCTTGCATTCTACACCCTCCATTCCCTCTGCCCCCCATTCACCCTCCCTCCTCTGGAATGCTTCTTGAACACTTGTGGCCATCTCTGTCCACCTCGGCTACTCACCAGCACCAACACTGCCCTCAGCTACCCCAAGTCCACCCTTGAACATTACTTTGATCTCCTGTGCTGGCTAGTCTTTATGTCAGCTTGACACAAGCTATAGAGAGGAGGGTATCTCAATTGAGAAAATACATCCATAAGGCTGTAGGCAAGCCTGTATGGCATTTTCTTAATTAGTGATTGATGGGGAGGGCCCAGTGCATAGTGGGTGGTGCTATCCCTGGGCTGATGGTGCTGGGTTCTATAAGAAAGCAGGCTGAGCAAGCCATGAAGAACAAGCCAGTAAGCAGCACCCCTCCATGGCCTCTGCATCAGCTCCTGCCTCCAGGATCCTGCCTTGTTTGAGTTCCTGTCTTGATGATGAACAGTGATGTGGAAGTGTAAGGCAAATAAAACCTCTCCTCAAGTTGGTTTTGGTCATGGTGTTTCATCACAGCAATAGTAACCCTAACTAGGACACTCCCTCCTCAGTGTTCACTGCCTCCACCCTGTTCCAAGCTGTCTATCACCCCTGCATTACATAACCAACTTGCTAGCTGGTACCCTGCTATCCAACTCACCCCCTCTCCCTGCCTCACTCCAACATTCTGCAAGATTCAACAGATCTGTTGAAACAGGTGTCTGACCATGACCTTTCCTGGGTTACTAATCACACTTACACCCTGTTTCCTGGCATCCCTGTCCTCTGCTCCAGAGGCCTGCATGGTCCAGCCCAAACCTGCAAGCTCTGTACTATGGTTTGATTGTGAACCCCACTCCCATCCCCATGATCATGTTTTTGAATATGTGGTCCCCAGCTAGGGCTGCAGTACTGGGAGGCTGTGAACCCTTTAGGAATTTGGGGGCTCACTGAGGAAGTGTTCTGCTGGGGGCAGGCCTTGACGTTTATAGCCTGACTCCACTTCCTGTCTCGTCTCTTTCCAAATCTTAGGCAGGCAGCCTCCTGCTGCTACTGCCATGGCTTCCCCACCGTGATTGACAGTGCCCTCAAACCAAGAGCCTGAAGAAAGTCTTCCTCCCGAGCTTCTTGTCAGGTGCTGAGTCACAACAGTGAAGAAAAACAGCATTCTGCCTTTATGCAAGGATCCAGCACAGGGCAGGATTCAGCTGAAGCAATACCAGTTTCTTTTTCAAATACTGTTTTTTTTGGAATAGAAGAAAAACAAATCTCACATTTTATAATGTTTAAAAATGCACAGTGTTTAGTTAGAGCACTGTGGAGGGGGAACAAGTGTACCCGCAAGAGCACAGTTAGAGAACTGTTTGCTTTTTACATTTTTTTAAAAGAAAAGATTTACTTAATTTTTTGTGTGAATATTTTGCCTGAATGTATGTGTGTGCACCACATGCATGCAGTGCCCATGGGGCCAGAAGAGGTGTCAGATCCCCTGGAACTGGAGTTACAGACAGTTGTGAGCCACCATGTGGTGCCTGGGGAATTGAATTTGGATCCTTTGCAAGGGCAGACAGCACTCTTAGGTGCTGAGTGATCTCTCCAGACCATTAAACAATACTTTTTTTTTTTTTTTAAAGATTTATTTATTTATTATGTATACAGTGAGTGTTCTGTCTGCAGGCCAGAAGAGGGCGCCAGATCTCATTGTAGATGGTTGAGAGCCACCATGTGGTTGCTGGGATTTGAACTCAGGACCTCTGGAAGAACAGCCAGTGCTCTTAACCTCTGAGCCATCTCTCCAGCCCAAAACAATACTTTTAACTATTGGAGAATTTCACACAGTGTATTTTGGTCATATTCACACACACACACACACACACACACACACACACACACACACACACATACACACACACACTTAAAATAAGAGATTTGGTTTTGGATGGACTAGAAGTATTAGTACTTGCTGCCGTTGCTAAGGAACTAGCTGAGCTCTGCTCCCAGCACCTACACTGGACAGTTTACAGTTACCAGCAACTGTGCTCCAGGGGACCTGACATCTTTCTCTGAACTCCAAGGGCACATATACTCAGGTGCACAAACCTACACAGACACTCATATACACACACAACTAAAAATGAATCTTTTATTTATTTGTTTATGTATATATGTCTGCATGTGTGATGTATATGCATAGGTGTGTGTGTGTGTGTGTGTGTGTGTGTGTGTGTGTGTACCCTTGTACACATGCAAAGTCCAGAAGAGGGCATCAAGTGTTCTCTCTTCAGCTCTTCCTTTGAGGCAGGGTGTCTCTCTTGAGTCCAGGGCTCATGTTTTCATGGCTAAGTTCTAGCAATCCTCCTGTCTCTGCCTTCTCCAGAACTGGAGTTATAAGCAGGTGTGGGATGCCCAAATTGTCACGTGTACTGGAATCTGAACTCTGATCCTCACAATTGTGTAGCAAGCACTTGTAACTGCTGAGCCATTGCTCCAGCCCCACCAGTCACTTCTCAGTGGCTCATAACCATCTGTTACTCTAGTTCCAGGGCACCCAATGCCCTCTTCTGGCTTCTACGGGCACCAGGCATACACACCGTGCACAGGTATACATGCAGGCAAAACACGCACACATGTAAAATAAATATATTTTTTTAAAGTCTGAAGCAAATAGCAAAATATGCATAGGTGTTCTTCTCTCTCTCTCTCTCTCTCTCTCTCCTCTCTCTCTCTCTGTGTGTGTGTGTGTGTGTGTGTGTGTGTGTGTGTGTATGAAAGAGAGAGAGACAGAGACAGAGACAGAGAAAGAGTCGGAGAGACAGAGAGAGAGAGGGAGGCAGGAAGAGAATGCAGGTACACATAGAGGCCAGAAAGGGGCATCGGATCCCCTGGAGCTGGCGTTCCACGCAGTTAGGAGCTGCTTGGTATGGCTGATGGGAACTGGACTCGGGTCTCTTCAAGAGCAGCAAGCCCTGCTCAGGCCACACCCTGTCTCAGGTCTTGGCAGCAAGGCTGGGAAGTATCCCTGGCCAGTTTTGGACTTCATTAACAAGTGAAGCTCAGGAAAGTTGTACTGCCCCAATATCACAGGGCTCTGAAGGATGGCGCAGGCTCTGAGCCTGCATCTGTGAGGCTCCAAAGCCTTTCTGGCACATGGAGTCCCTGCAGGCTCAGCTGGAGGGTGTTGGGTTCAGTGAGGACTTGACTAGCCAGGTCTACAGTGGACTAACCACTTACACTGGATGACAACCCCCTAGTAATACAGCTCCAAAGGGCCCTGACTTCGGGATTGTTCCCGCCAGTGGTAGAACCAATTCAAGTCTGCCTTATCTCTAGGACAAAGCAGGACACTTACCTCCCAGCCCACCCTTTCTGTCATAGGTTCATGTGAACGTGTGATTGCAGTGAGTCCCTGTGCGGGCCATCCCTCCAGCTGCTGTCACCAGGAGGGTTGCCACATCCCTGCAGCTCACTGCTTCTGGTGTTGGACGATGACTGTATAGTGGGAAGAAGCCTGTTCCTTCCCTAGAGTCACTTTCCCTAATCCCTTCCCCACCCCACCCCCACCCGAGTTAGGCTCAGCAGCCACCCACCTCCCAGGTAATTAACCACCCACTTTCCAGTCACTTCTGACTCGGCTGACAGGGTCCCCGAGGGGCAGGAAGTCTGTTTCTGGACTCTAATTAAGAGAGGAAATAGCTGACTCAGACGGTACAGAGAAAAATCAATGATTCCTCCAGAGCTTGGCTCTCTCGGAAGTTCCTTGTGACGATTACAGCCTTTCAACAAGCATTTAGTGAGCACCTACTGCATACACACTCCTACTGTTGACGTGAAAGAAAGCAAGACACAGTCCTTATCCTGTTATCTTTGATGAACAGAAAACATTCTGTGCCATGATCGAAAATAAAATCCAATTCTCCTTCCCTGTTGGGGCTTCATGGCATTGTGAAGTCTGCTCTCCTGCCCTGAGCAGCACATGGCTTTTCCCAGGCCCTCCCGTCCCCTCCCCTCCTCCACTCTGCCCTGGAACAGGCTTTGCTATGGCATGTCCAATGCAATGCTGAACCACTCTTGAGTTACAGGCAAGACGATTCGGAGACAAGGATGTAGCTGGGGCTGGAGTCAAAGCCTCCAGTCTCAGGTCCTGTATCCTTCATACGGAACCTCCTTGCTCAGGGAGGCCTTCAAGCCAGCTCTGTGACCCAGCTGAGCTGTGTGGGGAAGTGATGGCTCACACACCTGGGCACACATCTGGCCATGTACACAGAATGTCTCCTTTGTGCTGTTCACACCAGGGACCTGAAGATTTGTGGAATTGTGGTGTGTCAGGGATGAGGATCCCTGGAGCTGCACATCTGGACAGGGATGGGTAGGAGCAGGTGAGTTCAAGTTCTAGGGATTTGGGGTGAGATGCTAGCATCTTCCAGCTGTACTTGTCAAGCTGCTGCCAGTGGATTCTCTTCTCCCAAGAGCATAGAAAGATGACAAAAAAACATGGATACCTTCCACCAAACCCAGAACACCTCTGAGGAACCCTTGGTCATATCCGATTTCTTCTTTACATAAATAGGCAAACAGATGATGATGAATTAGAGACAGAACACTGAAGGATCTCACTTGAGGTTGATTAGAATGAAAATGGCCAGCCACCCTCCCTCCCTCCCTTCTATACACAGGGCAGTATACACACAGTTCCCCATGGGAGACAAGAGTCATCTGAGCTGTGAAGAAACGCTAAGTTCCAGACCCACCTTTGCAGTTGGCCTCCTATGGAGCTTGTTTTGTGTATCAGTCAGGATGAGCCAAGTTACGATGCAGTAACAAGCACCTCCTTCATCTCAATGTCTCAAAAGAACAAGTTTGTATGTTTGTTTTGCACACAAATTTGTGGCCTAGGTACCTCCAGGATCCTGTCCTTTATGAGGTGGCTCAACAATCAAAGCGCTTCATCTTCTGGCTCTTTCCTGTTCACATACTGCACATGGGGAACAGCACACACTGGCTCCTAAATGTGTTCATCCAGAACTGAAACACACAGCTTCTGCTCACATTTCACTGAGCAAAGGAAGTCCCATGGCCACCCTCAATTCAATGCACGGGTGTAGGATTGTCATCACCAGAGGATGAAAACCGATGCCTGGAAACTGAGGAGCAACAAAATGTCAGCCACTCTTTTGCACAGTTGACAAAATGACATCTACCAGCATCCCTATTCACTCATCCATCTGATGCAGGGCCCTGCTGAAACAGCAATGGGGGAATGGGAGCTCAGGTTTCCTGGCACCTTAGCCGCTGTGAGTAGGGGCCACTCTCCCACTCAACACTCTCTGCCAGCCTAGCTCATATTTGGTCTTAGTTTGTGTTTTCTTTGAAGCAGAGCCTGAGGCAAGGACTCAGATTCAAGGGGTTTTTCGGTTTGTTTGTTTGTTTGTTTGTTTGTTTGAGGCCATCTCTGGAGACTAGCCCAGGGGAGCAGACAGTGAGACAAAGAAGGACAAGCCATTCAATGGTGTTATTGAACTGTCACTGATGTGGGCAACAGGGTCTTGATTCCTCCAAACTCCTTGAGGAAGTGTGCAAAATGCACAGATGCTAAACGATGGAGAGGCTGGGACATGACCTCTGTCACCTAAAAGGCTTGTCCCTGGAGACACATACTTCTGCCTTCCACCAGGGAAAGTTCTGAAGCAGGTAAGCTGACGCACAGGAGGGGCTCCAGTTTGGGAAGCCAGTGAGTGTGATAACTCTCTGGAGAGGTTGCAGCTGGTGTCAAAGGGGGCCCAAGGGGGCCCAGACTAAGGGGTGCCAAGGCTGAAGCTGGAGAAACAACAGCTGTCATGGACCGTATGGAACTCCAACACAAACAGCCCAGCCTTGGCCAAACACTGGAGGCGAGTGTGTCTCAGGACAGCTGCAAAACTATTTTCTTCTAAGCACCTTTCCCAATTTGGAAGGAAGGACCTCCTCCACAGGAAAAGGAGGGAGAAGGGTAAGCAAGCGGCACCAGTTATCCATATGGGGGACGGATGTTGAGGGTGGTCACATGTGCTGTAGGAGGGAGGCTGCCTGCTGGCTCTGGCCTGCTCCTCGTGGAAGGCAGGACACCTGGGGACACAGACGCATGTCTATTAGGCACCTGCTGCAGCTAGCCTTCCCTAGAGCTCTGGAAACTGAAGATCCCAGGCTTGCCTCCAGAGCCTGCAGCCTCCCAGTATAGCCTCCACAGCAGAGGCAGCGTGATGCAGGTGGGAGAGTCTTCACCTCAGAAACAGAGGTCTTAGGTTTGAGTCTTAATATATGACTAACTACACCCCCCTCCTCCCCCACCGCCCCCCCCCCTCCCGAGCCACCCATCTCAAGTCTTATTTAAAGATCAAAACACAAATGAACCGTGTGATCTTGACCTTGCCAGAGGTGGGCTCAGTATCACACTCCACACACAAGGCACCTGGAATCAGAAGGTCAGACCTGCCCAGCTCTTGTCTGCAGGGCATCAGACTCCTCTGGACTCCAGTCCCAAGCTCCTCTGAGCTCATGATTCCAGAACAAAAGCACAGGCAGAGCCTGGGTGGGGACACCACAGGAAGGCCCTCATACACGATCCTGTGTAGTCAGGCCCTGAGTGCAGGCCACATGTCATGCATAAAAGATGCAGAGATGACAAAGATTGAAGCTGAATGAATCAGAGAAAGCCACCCCAGAGGAGTGTGTGTGTGTGTGGGGGGGTGCACACGCACGTAAGTGCACATGTGTGTGTAGGTGCATGTGTAGGTGCAGGTGTGGGTGCATGTGAGTTATCGGTGTCTGTGAAGGACCTTGGGTGTTGTTCCTTAGGAGCCAGCCACCTTGATTTTTGAGACAGCGTCACTCACTTACTAGCTTGGGATTTGCCACGTTGGCTGGCTGGCCAGCAAGCCCAGGAATCCACCTGTCTCTACTTCCTCAGCACCATTACATCTCACTTTTTAAGAGGTGGGTTCTGGGGGCTCAGACTTGGGTCCTCATGCTTGCAAAGCAAGCACTGTACCAGCTAGGCCATCATGGCAGTCCAGAGAAGAGTGAGCATCTTAATTAACACTGACTACTTCAGACCCCGCCAAGTCAGATGCTGGGAGTCTCTCCCAGAATGACTTATTTCTCCAGCTCAGTCTTCTTGACCTGTTCATCAGATAGAAGCCACATCCCGCTCAAAGGGCCACTGCATCAAGACAGGGCATACAATAGATTCATGATGATAAGCCTTGGTAAATGACCGTTATTTTTAGATGTTGTGATTATTGCTGCAGCTTACGTATTTTGGTATCAAAGCCACCGAATGAGTTGAGACACTTCTACATACAAGTGGATAAAAGGTTGGAAGTGGATGGCATCAAAGATTGAATATAAACACTTGATTTGCCCCTGATTCAGTCTAGTTCTTATGATCTGGTATCCATGGAAACCGCTGGCTATCGATACCTGAAATAGGTTTTCTCGGTGTTGAGTACAGGAAGTGGGGTGGGGCTGCTGTTCTTTGTCACGCACAAAGGGCACCCACCTTGTTCTTCTGTCTCCACCACTAAGCAAGGTCTGCTTTGTAGACATTCAGAAGCCAAGCGTCCAGAGCCTGCTAAGAGTCAGCCGTTATTCATCCATACTTGTTGAGTGAAGTAATGTAATTGATCGACTTGGGAAATAGTAGGACCAAGTCTGCAGATACTAGACATGGAGTCTACCTCTGGAGGGACTGGGGAAGCCAACTTCATCATCATCCTGAGGTGGGCTAACACAGCATCTGAGAGATAACGCCAGCTCAGGGTCAAGTGCAACACCAAAGTGCAGGAGAACTGGGCCATTGGGGTCAATCAAATCCGGGCAGAAGCAATGGCCCAGCTGCTCACTTGCACTGAAAATTCAGGCCTCAGTTTCATACATGTTAACTGATTCTAGTCACATAGACTTCTCAGGAATGTCATACAGATAAAATGGCCCCTGTTGGTAAATATCCACTTGTCCCCAAGAAAGTGAACTCCACTGCTGTTACCATAAATAAATGTCTGAAATGGGGACAATAGTAACTCTCTTCACCCAAGAGTTTGGGAACACTGACTGGCTAAGTCATGGTAGACTTCTTTACAAACTATTGGGTGTTGAGCACCCCTGAGGGGTCCTAGGATAGCTTGAGTGGACAGAATGGCTGAAAGAATCTGACCACGGAGCTTCAGGAGCGAGCCTCATAGTGGGATGAGACTGGGAAATAGGAAGACCTAGGATCCTGTGTGGGGTGGGGGTAGGGGGTGTTGTGCACAAGGCCATGGACTTGAGAGTCAGATGACCTGAGGCAAAGGCCTGTCCTGCCTCTCTGCTTTGGGACCTTAGACCAATGCCTGTGAGGTGAGGCCTCACATTGTTGGTGGTATTGTGGATGGCGGGTAGTTGTGGGGACTGAATGACTTAAAGCCTGGGAAGGCTTGGCTCACACCTAGAATGCAGTAGGTACCCTGTAAATGCAGCTGCCCCAGTAGTTCCGATCTCATTCTCCCATCCATCCTCAGGACTCAAGGTCTCCTGCTTCAGTTCACCTTGGTTTTTACAGTGTATGAAGAACATGAACCAGCAAGGTGACAGTAGCAGCGGTGGCTTAGTGTCAACTGAGCCTTGTGTGGTTCATCATGGCACTAACCATTTCACAGGCAGGATGCTGACACATGTAGCCAGCTCTGTCATGTGTAGAGCCTACACTTGTCTGGCTTCTGTTGTCTTCTTTGCTCTGACTTTGACCTCTGTGTGGGTGCCCAGAGCTAGGGCAGGACACAAGGGACAGAAAGCTCATGGGGGCTTGGGGCAGCCTGGAAGTCTGCCCTAATCTCTGCTATCTTCCAACTCTTCTTGCTTCTACTGTGACCCCTTGTCCCGATGCTTTTCTGGGATGGTAGCCTTGGAAGGCTCCTCAGAACACTGGGACAGGAATCTCTAGCAGGGCTGCCCTTCCCTCCAAAGATCAGAGCATTATTAGGTTACTGTATTCATCCTTATCTCACTCTCCTGTGGACAGGGCTTCTCCACAATTAAGTTGCAAGGCAGGCTGAAGGACTGCTGCTAGGGGAAACAGAGTGGAAGGGAGGGGGAGGTGAGATTGCATCTTCAGGTGAAAGGACACCCAGTCCCTCTGCTCAGGGTGTGGGGAAAGGCCCTGGGGGCTCCTGGGAGCACAGCCAGTACGTTATGGGAGTGCCAGACATAGATAAGGAGGGAACATGGAATTTGCTACAAGCTCTGCACTAAGCTGGCTATTTGACCTCAGAAGTAGTGCTCAACATCTCTGGACCACGGGTTCTGCATGGGTCAGATAGGAACAGCAACTTTCTCCTACAATGATCACATTAACCTGAAGCGTGGAGACTCCTATATCTAATCCCTGTGTTCTTATGGTGGCTTTAAAAACAATGACCACCTTATTTGACATATATTTGTTCATCCTTAAATTGTACAGTTTGCTGAGTTTTTATATGCAGCCATCGCCACAATCAAAACTATGAACAGATGCCTGGTTTGCTTTTGTTTTGCTGTTGCTGTTTTAGTTTCTGTTGATACAAGGTCTCACTATGTAGCCCAAGCTGGCCTTAAAACTCGAATCTTTCTAGCTAGCCTCATGAGTGCTGGGATCACAGTTATGATCCTACTTCTTATTGCTAAGCAGAACTTATTTTCCCACTTATCTGTTGGTAGATATTTGGTTTGTCTACATTTCAGTTTTGTTTGGTTTTGTTTGCTTGAGACAAGCATGTAGCCCAGGCTGGCCTTGAACCCTTCTGGTCCTTCTGCTTCTACCTCCCAAGTGCCAGGATTACCAGTGTGCACACCATGTCCAGTGCATCCATTTGGGAGGTCAAGTGTTAACCAATAAAGTGCCTATGAGCATTTATGTGCAAGTTTGGGAATGCTTTTGTCTCCCTTGGGCAAATATCTAGGCACAGACATATATGGAGGCATGCTGAGGTATATGCTTAATATTTTAAATATGTGTATGGTGCTCATGTGTGTATGTGTAATTCCATGTGTCTGAATGCTTGAGTACGTGTGTGTGTGTGTGTGTGTGTGTGTGTGTGTGTGTGTGTGTGTAAGCCCAAAGCTGAGCCTCCTTTGCTCTTTCATGAGGATTATTCATCAAGGCAGAGTCTCTCAATTGAACACACAGCTTGCAAATACTGGCTAAGCAACTTGCTCCAGGAATCTTATCTGCAACTCTGAACGTTAGGATTAGAGGCAGTCTGTCATGCCCACCCACATATGATTAATTTTTTTTTT
>CABHPP010141281.1:5000-40309 GCA_902168425.1 Peromyscus attwateri | reverse complement strand
CCTTTAAGTTGGTATTCTTCTCCTTCTTCTATCCCTATTATTCGCAGGTTTGGTCTTTTCATGGTGTCCCAGATTTCTTGGACATTTTGGGTCATGACTTTGTTGGCTTTAGTGTTTTCTTTGACTGATGAATCTATTTCTTCTACCGTATCTTCAACGCCAGAGATCCTCTCTTCCATCTCTTGCATTCTGTTGGTTATACTTGCATCTGACGTTCCTGATCGTTTACTTAGATTTTCTATTTCCAGCATTCCCTCTGTTTGTGTCTTCTTCATTTTTTCTATTTCCCTTTGCAGGTCTTGGACCTGTTTCATTGCTTTTTCATGGCTTTCTTTCAGAGTTTTATTGTTTTCTTCCAGGACTTTATTGTTTTCTTCTACTTTAATTGTCCTTTCCTCTAGGTATTTACAGCGTTCTTGCCATTTTTTTGTCTGTTCCTCTATATAAGCCTCTACCTTCTTCATGATGTTATTCATAAGGTTATTTTCTTCTGCTTCTTCCAATTTTTGATGATCAGCTCTAGATGTTGGAGGAGGGCTAGGTTCTGGTGATGCTGTATTGCTCTTCATTTTGTTGTATGTACTTCTGCCTTGACGTCTGCCCATCTCCTTGTGTTCGATCTTGGTCTTATCAGCGCACTTGGTGGAGAAAGAGCTGACAGATTCGGGAAGTCTCTCTCTTTTGTCCAGATGGGACTCTCTTCTCCAAATGGGAAGTGCGAGGCAGGTTGGGAGCTCTTGTTCAGATGGGAAGGCCGAAGCAGGATGGGAGCTATTGTCCAGATGGGAAGTCCGAGGCAAAATGGCAGCTCTTGTTCAGAAAAGAGGTCTCTTGTCCAGAAGGGAAGTCCGGGGCAGGTTGGGAGCTTTGTCCAGAAGGGAAGCCTGGGGCAGGATGGGAGCTTTGTCCAGAAGGGAAGTCCGAGGCAGAATGGGAGCTTTGTCCAGAAGGGAAGTCCGTCCGGGACACGATGGGAGCTGGGGGCCAGTCTCTAAGTCTCAGGAAGTTTAGGGGGTCTCCGGGGGTGATGGACTTGGGTACAGGGCTTGGAGACTGCAGGGGATCTTGGAGAAGGGGGCCCTTCCCAGTAGGGGTGGGGGTAGAAGAGAGCCTGCCCGCTGGCCAGAACTTGGGGCCAAGGTGCGCAGGTCTTGCCAGGGGTGGCTGGCGCCCAGGGACGGGATCTAGGGTGAGGGCCCAGAATTGTATTTTTAACACAGAAGCATTAAAGTCAAATTATTTTCTATAAGTGTTTATTGGTGTCTATAACACAATTTTGTATTTTTGCGAGGTGGTTCAAAGATATTTAACTAACGTGTGAAATATACTCCATCTGTTTTATTGTCAAAATCAGGTGTATATAGGAAGCTCAGAGAACAAGATTTCAAAATTCAACAAGAAAATGACAAAACAATTTCAAGACAGATTATTTTAACCATAAGATGTTCCCAAGTATAACGTGTCCTGAAAATTCATGGTTATATATATATATATATATATATATATATATATATATATGTATAAAATTATTAAACTGAAAATATTTAAAAATTAGCTCCTTCCTTTTGAACATTTTAGAAAAGATGGTCATTTGATTCCTCAGAATTAATATTTGTTTTATATATATATACAGGATTTTTCTGTGTAGCCAAGGTTGTCCTAAAAACTTTGGACCTACTGTATTAGCCTTCCAAGTACAACAGGTCTGTAACCACCATGACCACTGCAGCATTTTCCTTTTGAATATTACTGCAAAAAAAAAAAACCGTTGAGAATTAGAAAAATATGACTGACTTAGCCAGATTTTATCATTGTGTATATTGTTTCATTGTTTCTTTTAATGGACTTTAAATCTCTGTGCAGTGTTTGACTCTGACAGTATTGGTGTGTGACCTTAGGCAGGTTATATTCTTCTTTGTATCGTTCATTCTTCGTGTTATGGTTACTATAATCAGTTAATTGTAAAATAAAATATGGGGTATTTAAATCTTACTTTATACTGACCTATGGGTATCATTACTGTCAGAAAATTAATCCTCATTTAAACATTTTCAAACCCTTTTTCTTATTCTCCCTCTCATTTCTATTGAAGACTTTTGTAAATTTCAACTGTAGAATTTCATTTCTACAAAAGCATATTGAAACCATTTATTCTTGAGATGAAAATGAGAGTCTTATTCTCAAGGTGAGAATTATCCACTTAATTTGCAATCTTCTTAAGTGTTTCCCTGTTGCCAGGGACTAAAATTGTACTGGTCATTTTGACCTTGAAAGTCTCCTTGCCTGCCTGCCCCTCGGTAGATGATGAAAGTGGTGAGCACGATGTCTTTACAGTGTGTAAGGGAAGTGAATATTTTGGTTTCCTATACACAGTGGCTTTCAACAAATCTGTCCTCTACGTGTAACCTGCACTAACTAACATTATTTTGTTAGTCCTATGAATGTGTTGAGTTCCTCTCTACCACAGGAAGCCTCTTCACAGAAAGCCTTTTATCTCCATAATATCCTAAAGGGGTAACCATTTAGTTACTGGACAGCATAAATAAAAACGATGTTACAAGCTGAATGAAGCACCCTTTCAAGGTCCATTTAGTTTTGTATGTCTGCTCAGTCTGCCTACTTTAAGTAGTAATTAAGAATACTAAATTCTCCAATCTAATCAACATGCTATGCATTGATTCATTTGGTGTTGATTGAGGGTCCAATAAATATCAGACATTTATTCAGGATATTTATGTTGATTATCTTATAGAAATATCTTTCGTGAGAAGAAGTAGGGAAACAAGGATGTAATAAAATGCAGTAACTTATCTCTTTTTGCTAAGAATTTATGTAACATATGGCTTTTATTAAATGGTAGGGATCAGGAATGGTTGTTTCTTTAAGCTTGATTGGCTTCTCCAGAATAAATACCAACATACCCACCCTGACATATTTGAAGGTTGTTCTGTAAATAATTCCCAAATCTCCTTCTGAACATCTGTTTCATGCTCAGATTTCAGTGATATATGTCTATTTAATATGTATTCTAAAATATAATGTGTTTAACATTAATATATTTTAAGTCATAATCAACCAATCAAAATTGAACTGATTTTAATTCAAGTATTTCTTTTTTTCACAAAGGTGATTAATAGTTTTTAATAGTTTATATTCTGATTTCATAATATTGGGAATCAAACTGAGGTCAGTTTAAATATTTTTATAAGACTGAGGTTAATATGTTTACATCATAATTGATAATAATTATTTTTTGATAAAATGTGAGGTATCGTGGCACATGCATTTAGTCACAGCAGTTGAAAGACAGAGGGCAGGTGGATCTCTGTGAGCTCCAAGCAAGCCAGGACTACATAATAAAATCTTAAAAAAAAGATTCTTTTGGATAGTTACATATGTAAGCTCAGCACAAATTCTGTTAAATGGAAAGCTCATATAACAATTCACATATCTTCATCGTCATCATTGCTGCCTCATTAATGATGGTACCAGACCTTTCTTTCCTAAGCTATATCCTTGTACCTCATTTGCATCTTTACTAACTTCATCTCCACTTGTATATAAATCAAGCTTATTTCAAAACTATCATACAGATATCATATATTTCATCTTTTCCAACTTTATTTACATTTAAAAATGAATTTTCTTATGATCATCCTCCATTTGTATTTACCTTTTGTATTCTATCTGCACGTTTACCACATATAAGTGTTAAGACTGATCATGCTTATAATTTTTCAGGTGAAGAAAAGCCTACTAGACAGTTTTATCTTCTTAAATGCTAGGGATAATATGGTAACTGGGAAATACAAGCCAACCACATCATATTTACACAAGCTTCCAAATTTTGAACATTTTTCTTATAAATGTCAAATCATTAAGACTTCTAAGCATGGGAGCGACAGTGTTAAGATTTGTATATTATAGTACAAATTTCAGCTCCTTCAAACTGATTACAACAGCCCAGATAGAAAAAGAGTGGAGATAAATTACATAGATGCAATCAACCAGACATAAAAAGGAATTGGACATCAATGGTAAGAAAGGAGGTGATAAGGATCATTCCTCTGTTTCTGGCTTAGACAACTAGCTGATAATATTATTCTTTGAGCTTTATTCTGGTCTGAAAGGGAAATAAATTAACCCTGAGAGGCATACATGTGAAAAATATCAATATCACTCCTATGGGCATGCAATCCCTTCTAGAAGGGGATTATGCTTTTTGGATAACTATTTTAAGGCCAAAATATATTTTTAAAAATCTCAAATTTTATATGAAGGAATGGAATTTAAAACTTATTTTCACTTGGCCTGGCCTTATACATTATTACTTATATTAATTATAGTTACACAAAATCGTTATTGTATGTCATGGCACTTATTAGCAAGATTATAGGGAACACAATTGATACTTTTTTGATATGATAGCAAAGCTATTGGTAAATTATAAACTACTGGAGAGAATAATTTATAGTTCATTTGATTCTTTCATGAAAATAGTCCACACTAAAAGGAAAAGGAAGATAAAAGGAAAAGGAAGACATTCCTTGCCATTAGTACTTTAAGAGGTTAGAAGATATCTAGCTATGTTATAATAAAATACTTGATTTTGAGGAACTGTGTGATTACAGTTTAGAATGACAGCTTAAATATACACCTGGTAGGGTCATTTCTATGCCATTGTCTGCAAAAGAGTCTAATTCAGCGGTGGAAATTAACAGATCTGTTTTCAACATTATTTCCATGGAATAAAATCTTTTGGTTCTTGCTTACAATCAGTTTATCAACGATATTAACAAGATTCATAAGTTTAATAAATACAAAACTTGAGCAACTCTTTCTTTCCCTGCATTGAATCCTATGGAAGTGTTTACTGGCTCTAGCCTGGATTTGTTTTGCTTTGTTTTAGGGATCTGTTTCATCTGGTTAACAGTGACAGTGTGGTGCTAATGAGTCTTAAGACAGCAATAGCATCAAAAAGCAACGTGTTCTCTGATATAATTACCCCTTTCTTCTGCACATATACTACTTAACCTTTTATCTTGATAGTAATGGCTATACTTCCTTAATTTTCAGTTGCATCAAAACTTTCTGAAGTTAGGTATGAAAAAGGGAAAGTATGTGAAGAACTGTATTCAGCACACAAGAGTTTATTCTAATATTTCTTAAGAGTTCAAATTCCTAGTAATTTAGAATTGAAATAATTCTCTCTTTTAAGTTTCTTAATGCTGCTCCTGTTTTCCATGACTTTGCAAAGATTCTCAGCTATGTGTCTTAGTAAACAGTGTCAGAAAGATGTTGCAATTTAGCTGGGATGTGGCTCAGTGGTATGGCACAAGTGAGGAACATACAAGGCACTGAGTTGGTCCCTCATCTCACAGAAAAAAACAAGTGATCCAGTTTAAAGTATGCCCTTAATTAATTATGCTTCCAAGAATTACATTGTGCTCTATAGATATATGTTCTATAGTTATCATTTGTCAATTAGTGAGGTAAATATTAAAGACTGAAAAATGCTCATTATCATTGTATCTAAAACAATTTGATGGTGTCAAACCAAAATGCTAGATGAATTCAGCATTTAGGTGTTAGATCAAATGGTCTCAGCTGGTAAATGAGAGAGGGACAGAGAGAGAGAGAGAGAGAGAGAGAGAGAGAGAGAGAGAGAGAGAGAGAGAGAGAGAGAGAGAGGGAGAGAGAGAGGTAGATATGTGGGTGGATGGATGGATAGATAGATAGATATATAGATAGATAGATAGATAAAGAGACAGAGACAGAAAGAGACAGAGACAGCATGGCAGACAGAAACCGTCAGAGACAGAGAGAGAAGAGAGGGCTGTGTTTTATGATTCACATAAGGACTATTTCTCATTGTACATTAAAAACCAGCATCACATATAGTTGTTTATGTGTCATTTTCCATTAAATTGAAATGTATCCATTGAAAAATCTTTTATCTATTTTTATAATCTCTGAAGTAACAGCTGAATGTCTGTAGAACCTGTGACTAGTATTTGCTTTTACTTAGTAGCCATGTTTTTCACTGTTGGATCAAGTTGACATCTTCCTAAGTGGTCTCCAATGGTATGCAGTAAGCACCCATTCTTGACATTATTTTCATTGTAAAGGAATCTTGACAATGTCAAGTTCCTTTCACAGTCTATCATTGTCACTCACTAAGCAGTACTGTGACTGTTAATCCCTTAGAGATTCATCTCCTTTATCAGGGTCAATCTGTGGGAAATCAGAACAACTCATTACATGCCACCTAGGTATGAAGGATAATAATATTCAAACATACTTTTATTAATTTTAACACATGATAATTTAAAGAAATATTTATAGGTCACAATAATTTCTGATTATTTTGCATGTACTCTACTCAAAACTCATTTGTAAATAATGTAGCCAACTGTTTTGGAATCCATTCGTTATTGGGTATATATAAGAATAAAAGGAAGAAATTAAATGATAAAATAATGATTTATAGCAGGGTTATAAATTCAGCCATTCATTCATACACTCATTTTTGCATGTTTATTAAAGAGAAATTAACCATATTATTTTCCAAACACTTTCTATTTCCCATCTTGCCTATGAATTGTGCTTCAAAATCTGAATTGATCATCTTTCTTTTTAATGAGAGTAATAAGGCTCCATTATAAATTCTATTTTAAGGACTTGCTCCTAAAAATAAACTGAAATGAATAGAAATATGAATTTTCCAAGTTCAACATGTTATTTCAGAAAGGAACTGTAATTTTAAATCACGGATGGAGATAGAAATTGAAAGAAAAAGGTGATTATGCATTTAATAATTAAAAAGGAAACAAATGTGACAATAGTAGGTGTACTTCACGGCACATATGGCTTGGTCGCTTGGTTTCATTCTGTAACAACTTGCTGTGTGTCCTGCTGTTAACAGTCCATGTATCCTTATAGCTGAAATATCTAGCCTTTGTTCCTTTATGATCTGCCCAGGGTTTGGGTGGAATACTATTGCCCAAGACCATTAAAATATGGTTGAAAATTCTAAGTCATCAAAAACAAAGCAATATGAATTTTTCGAAGAGCTCATAAATACTTTCTTTGGATTTTACCATTTTATATTTTTAATTCCTCTTTGAGTTATATATAACTGGTCATCTCTTTCAAGATGCAAGGGCTGTGTCAGAATCATCTTTTTATTTTGACTTTTAGTCAAATAAAGAGAATGCTTCTTGAAAAAGATTGAATCTTTTTTTTTTTTTTTTAATTTTTCGAGACAGGGTTTCTCTGTGTAGCTTGGCGCCTTTCCTGGATCTCGCTCTGTAGACCAGGCTGGCCTCTAACTCACAAAGATCAGCCTGCCTCTGCCTCCCAAGTGCTGGGATTAAAGGCGTGCACCACCACCGCCTGGCTCAATATTTTTTATTTCTATTTCCTGCAACCAAAATGCAACCAACACTTTTCCCTTGCAGTCTTAAACATAATTATGGCAATATCAGTAGACATATTGATGTGGAAGGGGGAAAACTTTGTGGAGTTCTCCCCCTACATAGAGAACTCCAGGCAATTAAACTCCTGGAAGAAGGAATATCAGACCTTACTAGGATGATCCCATTTTTGATTGTCCAGAGCGGAGAGGTCAGCCTTCAAACCATATGCATACAAACAACAAAAATAAACTCAATGGTGGTGGTGGTGGTGGTGGTGGTGGTGGTGGTGGTGGTGTGTGTGTGTGTGTGTGTGTGTGCACCTGTTTGTGCACATACACATACATAACAATAATAATCAGGGGAAAAGAGGGTATCAACTTGAGAGGTAGAGGCACAGAAAAGGTTTGAAAGAAGGAGCTGGGAGGTGTTGGAGGGAAGGAAAAGAGGGATAATCTCATGTAATTCTATTTCCAGTAAAATATAATTTAAAGGAATTATTAATTTTAAATATTTGTGGGTGTTTGTCATATGTGCAGGAAAAGTATATATATATTTATATTTATATTTATATTTATTTTTATATTTATATACTTGTTCATAGTGTTATAGACATCTTATAAACTGAAAACACTTGAAATTATACCTTTACTAATTGTAGGCGTGTCTCCTTCTGAAGCCACCTCTTTTCATTTCTCATTTGTTCACACTAATGGAGAAGGAGTACGATATAAATAATGCAAAAATCACTTACAGCTGACTCGGTTATATATTGTATACTTTTCATCAGACTTAGTTCCTAATTGTTTGCTCTATTTATTACCTAAATGAGCTAACATCATGAGTATTTAACAAATGATGATTGGTGGAGATGGCTAAGAGCCTTCTATGTAGCGAGAAATTCAATGTAGCATAAGAAACTCCGCGAGAAAAACACTTAGGTGGCAGGCTGACAGCTACCCATACTAAGAATCTGACAGACTGGGGTGCCACAAAGATGGGAAAATAAGTGTTATCTTTGGCACAGCTATTCAAGCAGAATTTTAGTTACTGGTTTCACTTTAAAATTACTATCTCAAAATTTACGTTTGTTATGTGTTAAATATGTGAAACAAAGTGAGGTTATTTAAAGTGTTTTATCTTTGTATTCTCTTGACACGATGCCTTAGAAAAGTTCACATTTATACAGTTATTTCGCATTTGCCTGGAATAAGTAAAAAAGTCATGTGTAGAGGAGTAAGGTATATAAAATTTTTGAATATGAAAGTGAACTTTTGTATCTGAGTGTGAGAGCAGGTTGGAAGTATCTTTATGTGAGTCATTTCTGAATAAAGCTATAAACTTTTTAAAACTAAAAGCTGTCATAGTTTCTAGTAAAATAATAAAGATATCCATTTTAATTGATTCTTTTCATTGTTTAATAAAATTGCTTTGTTTGATTGCTGAAGAATTTGAATTGAGTTTTCATTACCCACTTCTGAACAATTTACTCTGAGATCCAGACAGTATTGAGCTAATGAGTTCGAATTTATATTGAGCCTTAACTGTCTTCATGAAGTAAAGGGAAAAATATCACGGCAGTAACTAAGTAGTCTTCATTGAAAACTATGTCGTAGAGATTTTACAACAAGGCTTTTAGTAGAGCTTAAGCATTAAATTGGAATTTTACCAACTTTGCTGTTTCTATGTTTATGATAGTCTCATCTATTTTAAAATAAACTCATAAGGTAACAGAAAAAAATTAAATGGAGAATTTCAAATTAAAATGTTCTAGAGGAATGTATTAATATTGCCAAACTAATTGAAGACATGATTTATGCATTCCTTCTAAGAAATCCTTACATAGCATCTCAATACCTAGATTATTCTGATGTTGTCCTGCATATCCAAGTGTCTGTCCTCCAATGGACAGCTAGTACTGTCTCCATCCATAATTTACATTTATCATTGTTTGAAAGCCAGTGATATACTCATTCACAGACATTGGGTATTTTGCTTTGACATTATTGTGTTTCCTAAAGTGATGTTTTGTGTTCTCTGTTCAATGCTTGGGCAAGTTCTGTTCTTATGAATCCATTTTTTTTATGCTTGTGGTTGAATTAAGTCATGCACTTTAACTCTATGTTGAGCAGGTTACCATTTACTAAAATGATAACTTTGCATTGTATAACATCTGTTCTACTTTGGTTCAAAGGAGAATTTGTTAGATAGCCAAGACAACTTATTATTAATTATTATTATTAATTAAATTTATTATTTGGTTAGTTCAAACAGGATTAGATATTACATGTACGTTAAAAATACTACTTTGCTGAAATTTGACATCCTGTCTAAGAAGTGAGGAAACAAATCACAGTTCAGGGAAAATTTTCTTCCTTTAGCTCACTTCCCTTCGAGCCCATTTGCTAATTCCCTAATGTTAAACCTTTTCGGATCTCATTTAAAATTAGTGTTTGGATGATTTGGATTAATATTATATCCAAATAATTTATATTCATTCCCCACAGGCAGCAGTGGTGGTTCTTGGGATAAGGAATCACTGCGCTCTTCCCCATCCCAGGGATCTCAGGCGCCTGTTACACACGCCCGCATGCCTGCAGCGTATAACCTTCCAGTTAGCCATCCTCTCAACCATCTGCAGCACAGCCACCTTCTGCCAAATGGTACGATGGCAATTTTTAGCACTGAAAGTGGTAGTTTTAAACATTCATTTCTTTAATGATGAGCAGGATGATGAATGATATACTGCATTCACATAGTCAATTAATGAAAACTATAGCATGTCTATAAATTGTTACATTGCCCAGATGAATAATACAACCAAGCAAAGAATATTTGTATTTAAAGACACACAAAAAATTGATGTGATGAGTGATGACACCAAACTAGTTAGCTGTAAGCTTAATTTCCCTGTCATGAGTGAATATTACTGTATAAAATAAACAAACTGTTTTCCTTTGACTGTCACTATTAGATTTTTTTTCAATGGTTTAACTCTCAATGACATGTCACTGATAATTTTATCTGGAACACAGCAATGATGATCTATGTGTATTCTGTTTTCAGGACTGGAACTTCCTTTTATGATGATGCCCCACCCTCTAATTCCTGTGAGCCTACCTCCAGCATCTGTCACCATGGCAATGAGCCAGATGAACCACCTTAGCACCATTGCAAATATGGCGGCAGCGGCACAAGTGCAGAGTCCTCCATCTAGGGTGGAAACATCAGTTATTAAGGTAGCTGTCTCACCATAATGTTGTTTTGGAATATTCATCTTAGATTACTATCCCTTCATCCATTTGTTTCATCCCTATAAGTAAATCTCACCTCTGAAATCTAAAGGGTAGCAAATAGTCTGTGAAGGAAAAAGAAAAACTACTTATAGTAAGTAGTCACAAGATACAATATTTAAACCAGCTTGAGCAAATTTAAGTTCTTGCTTAATAGAAAGAACATAGGAGAGTAAGTTATATAGTTCAACTTCTCTGGTCTCTTGAATGCACAGTTGGTATGTAGTTCTATCAGTGGTGGTATAAGCCTTTAGGAATGGATAATCAGGCAAACACGAGAGGACATTTTCTAAAACTCTGTTTTCACCCATAATGGCTTTGGGGGACCCTGCGTTACAGGACAATTTGTTACTCAAGGAATTCTTCCATTATTACATTTACTATTTCGGAAAAATTTCGAGGCTAAGAATATGACATGTATAATCTCATTGAAGTGATGTTTTAAGTACAGAAAAATTCTTCAAAGTGTTCTTTTCCTTGTGGTATATGCTATTTTAACACCTTTTAAGTACTAGTTTTAACCATAAGATGTTGGGACTAGAGAGATAGCTTAATGTTAAGAGCATGTAATGCTCTTGTAGAAAACCTGAGTTTGGGTCCTAGCACCTACATCAGGCAGCCTAAAACTGCCTGTAACTACAGATTCATGAGACCTGACACCCTCTTCCAGACTCTGACAGAATCTGAACTGGCATGTGCACAGAAGACACACATTTACATGTACACATAATTAAAAATAAAATGTCTTTATAAAAAGATTCAATTATTCATATTTCAAAAAATCACATATGTTTATATAACTTTCAAATCTGAGCATCCTAACTTCTCATCTAGATAAGACTTGCATCAATAAAATGTCTAGATCACAGACTTTTGTAGTTTAAAATTATATGTATAACTTACGAGGTTATGCTAATATATCTTGAATTCAAAAGCACTGAGGAATATCAGGAGACTTGACTTACTACTCTTTTCTATATACATACATTTAAAAAAATGTCTGTGCAGCAACTCATAATAACTGAAATACTAGAATCTGGAGGCAGCTCTTAATAACTGTGTTGGTTAAAGGTGAGGTAAGTAGGAGGAAGAAGTTTTCTTCTGGAAGTGTCTTTAGGTATTAAACCATAACTATATTGTTAGAAATATTCGGGAAATATTTATGTGATTTCTCAGACTAAGTTTCAGAATACAGAGGAAGGAGATCTAGGAAGGAAGGAAGTGTCCAAAAGGGAATAACAAAATAATGGAACTTTATATCTTCCAAAGCATGCCATCACCTACTAAGTCACACTGATATTCTACTTCTTAGTCTCTTGGGACAAATATGTTCAGAAAATTGGCAACAGATAGAGTTGAGGAAGTTCTGGACCATGGTATAAATCATGATGGTAACAAGGACATGAGAAATATTGCTGTAGTTGAGATTAATTACAGAAAGCAGACAGTTCCCACTGTACTATCAAAGGGAAGGCCAACTGGCTTATAGAATTGCTGAAAAACCCATCATCATTGGGCTCCCTTATTAACAGACAGCATTCACTTTGCATTTAAAACATTGACATGCTAAGTGACAAAACCAGGTGCCAAGATAATAACCAAAGCATCTGAGTTTGATATTAGTACACTCCATAGCAACAGTCTTGTTTAGTAAACTTACTTTGTCTATGCTAACTAAATATAGTTTAGGGAAGTTTTATTTTTCCCAAAGAAAACAGCTGACTGAGATGTCACATTGAACATAATGGGCCCCTGTCGGTAATTAGAATAGTGCCTGTGAGTTGATTTGCTTGCCAAGATTCTAAATGTGAAGACCAGTTGAAAGTGTAATGTTAAACACTGAAGATTTACCCCCCTATCAAAATAAATAACTTATAAAGAGAAAATGGAAATATGAAGGATTGTCTACATCCTGAATAAATTGTTCATCTTTTATAAGTGAGGATAGGGATTAAGATTAAGCACAACTAAGGGGGATTGGAATTAAAAATATGTTGTATAAAAAAAGTGAAAAATATACCTCTCAGGGTAATATATTATAAAATATTCCTCTCTTACTGATTTTTGTAAACTAAAATGCCCCAATACTTTTTTTCAATGACATACTCACTAGTGCACTTAAATTGGACCAAGGTCTCAACTTATGAGTTGCTGCCTGTGGAAAAAAATCTACCTGTTGTTATTGCTAATATGGCCCTTGAAGAGAAATGCTTTATCATTTGTAAGTGATATTTGTAAGTGATTAAAAATAAAAAAATATTACTGTATCATGGATGAAAATTACATAAAGTTGAATTTTTAATTTCTATAAAGATATTTTGGGGCAGATATACTCATATTTCTTAAAATTTGTACAATGTTTGTGACTGCTTTCATATACAAAGACAGTATTGGGTAAAACTTGTTATCAGTGACTGATAATGTTGCAGTTCAATTGGTAGATTGCTTGCCTAGCATCATAGGCATTACTAACCTGACACAACACACACACACACACACACACACACACACACACACACACACACATACACACATATTCTCGAGTGCACACACATGCACACATACACCTAGTGCTATCTGACCCTTAATGGAAAATAAATTGTTTGTCTATCATTAGACATCTGATGACTTAATTTCTTGTGAATCTTCCATCCTTGAAGATTGTTGTGGCAGCTCAAAAGTAAAATGAAATAAAATAAATAAACTCAAACACTGTAGAGACAGAAAAAGGAACAACTAAAATCACTGAGGTGTCAGAATCGGAAAAATTAAATGTCAAGGGAAACGAAGCTAGCTTAAGCTTCTACAGCAATGGCTTTGTTATTGTAAGTGCAACCTTCAGTGAGACTCGGTGAGACAGCTGACCAGTGGCAGCTAGTTTGGAAGAATGGAGGGGTTCAGTAAGGCAAATGTAAAGAAAAACTGGACAAACACTGTTTATAATTTTACCTTAAACCCATAAGACCGATGCATTTATAGAGATCGATTAAATTATTTTAGACTATATATAAGTCTATTATGTCAGTGAGATCAATGTATTTTTACTGTCTATAAGGTGACAATTAATTGAGGTTTTTGTGTTATTTTAGTTACTTTTCTCATTTTTTGTGAAGAAATACCATACCATAGCCACTAAGAAAGGGAAGGGTCTCTTTTGGCACACAGTTCAAGGGTAAAGATGGCCATGGTAGAGAAGCCCTGGCAGGAAAGTTGAAGGAAGCTTGTCTCCACAGAAACTGTGATGAGTGCTACTGCTTAGCTTGCTCCTCTTTATTCAGACCAGAATTCAAACCCGGGCAATGGGACTGCTCATATTCAGGATAGGTCTTCAACTTCTATTAAACAAATCTAAATACTTCCTCACACACATTTCCAGAGGTTTGTTTCCATGGCGATTCTACATCCCTTCAAGTTTATAACCACACCACGGTTAACCAATACATATATCATGCAATTCAGTTTCCTCTGTGGTTGAGAAACATTTTCGGACAGCTTCCCCATCTACATACACATGCACACACACACACACACACACACACACACACACACACACTGATAGTGTTTAATTTTAGCAAAATATTGAGCATTATTCAAATTCACCTATTAGTCAAAATTAAAGTTGTATCTCAATTATTAATTTAAAATTTATTTTATTTTATTTTATTTTATTTTATTTTATTTTATTTTACAATACCATTCAGTTCTACATATCAGCCACGGATTCCCTTGTTCTCCCCCCTCCCGCCCCCCTCCCCTTCCCCCTAGCACACCCCCATTCCCACCTCCTCCAGGGCAAAGCCTCCCCCAAGGACTGAGATCAACCTGGTAGACTCAGTCCAGGCAGGGCCAGTCTTCCCCTCCCAGGCCGAGCCAAGCGACCCTGCATAAGCCCCAGGTTTCAAACAGTCAACTCATGCAATGAGCACAGGACCTGGTCCCACTGCCTGGATGCCTCCCAAACAGTTCAAGCCAATCAAGTGTCTCACCCATTCAGAGGGCCTGATCCAGTTGGGGGACCCTCAGCCATTGGTTCATAGTTCATGTGTTTCCATTCATTTGGCTATTTGTCCCTGTGCTTTATCCAACCTTGGTCTCAACAATTCTCGCTCATATAGACCCTCCTCTTTCTCACCAGTCGAACTCCTGGAGCTCAGCCGGGGCCTAGCTGTGGATCTCTGCTTCCAGATCCCTCAGTCATTGGATGGGGTTTCTAGCACGACAATTAGGGTGTTTGGCCATCCCATCACCAGAGTGGGTCAGTTCGGGCTGTCTCTCGACCATTGCCAGCAGTCTATTGTGGGGGTATCTTTGTGGATTTCTGTGGGCCTCTCTAGCACTTTGCTTCTTCCTATTCTCATGTGGTCTTCATTTATCATGGTCTCCTATTCCTTGTTCTCCCTCTCTGTTGTTGCTCCAGCTGGGGTCTCCTGCAATTTTTTAGAAGAAAGGTTTCCACTAATTCATTTTGCTTTAGTCAATTACAGATTTAAAGGGAGTGTACTATCTCTGCTTCTAGACCTTGTATTCTTATATTTTCTTATGGTACCCAACCAAGCATTTTGACTGACTTTTGGTGATTTTTAGAAGGTGCACTCTACCTCTGTATAGTACTCCTGAAGTAAGCTGATCAGGAATGAGACTCTGGACTTGGATATAAACCACAATTTGTGCAACAGTCTACAAATATAGTCAGAGTCCTAAGTTGGTTTTGTTTGTTTGTTTGTGTGATTGTTGGAGTAGGGAGTCTGATATATTTCTCAGAATGCTTCTAATATATCCTACTAAGTTAATTATTTCTTAACCTATGTTTATATTAGAAATTTGTGTTTACATATTTTTAAAAATTATATTGTAAGTCTCTTGATTTAGAATCTATAGATATATTTAAAGGCCAATATCCCCAAACTCTCTAATAGGCAATTTATGCCATTTTTGTATGATTTCTGAATTTTAGTTATTTTCCTTTATTATCTTAGATCATTAAGTGAAATAAGCAGTCTAAAGCAAGAGATCAATTTCTTTTGTCATTATCAAGTTACTTAATGGGATGAAAATGCTTTGCTGATTGACTTGCTGTGGATTCTTTTAATGCATAACTTTAAATTCTGTCAATGAATCATTCACTGTTCTAATCACATTTTATTTAATACATATGTAATGATATCAAGGAGGTTAAGAAAAAGTTTCCTACTGAAATTTCTAAGTATTCAGTGGATTTAAAATGGAGCCTGGAGTAGGACTTCTGGGCTTAGTGTTTTTGCACATGCCAAGTTGTTTTATATCTATGCTGTGTCTTCCTCTTCTATGTATGGATGCCATAGTGACACTACTTAGACCAGGTATCATAAGAAATAGATAACTGTTTATAGTTTGTAATTATTTATGCAATCAATGTCCACAGCTTATGAGTATTTTTGTATTCTTTGAAAGTATTCTTAGCCATTAGACCTACAGGTTCCCAGGAGGTCCTGATCAGGTTAGCCAAATATAGTCACAAGTCTGTTGTGAGATTCCTTAATCTTTCATTCCCTCTCTCTCTTGTAAGCTATCGTAACCTTAAAAAAAATTCCTTTATCTCTTGTCCTCTTTTCTTTTTGCAACTATATTTACTTTAAAAATATATATAAAAAATTGACTTCTAACCAGGCAGTGGTGACACACACCTTTAATCCCAGCACTCAGAAGGTGGACATAAGGTGATCTCTGAGTTTGAGGCCAACCTGCTCTACACAGGACAGCCAGGGCTATGCAAAATAACACGGTCTTGAAACAACAAACAAAAAAATTGGCTTATTTGGAGTCCAGTTCATATTTAAAGAAAAGCAGAGTAAACAGAAAGAGAGGAAGTGTTTTTCTTCCTTCTTTGTATAAATGACACAGTAGATTTATCAAATGATACTGAGGACAAATTTTATGATCATATAATTATTCTATCCAATAAATGAGTAAGTGATAATATCACCATATTATAAATCCTTTGAAGTGATTAATGTTGGGTGTGATTATCAGTGGTTGTTGCTATCATAAAAGGCAGGTACAATACTCTGCTGTTAAAGGCATGTAACACTATCCATAAAATACACTTGTGGCCAAACAAACTTGAATGTATACTCCAGTCTAATTCTGTATGGACTCAAGAAAGAAAAGAACATGATTATCATTTTGACATATCAAAGCCACTGCAAATAAGAGGACTACAGTAGGCATGGTCTCTCAGAACATACAGTGTCCCTAACCAGATGAAAACCTGTGCATATATTTGCTGTGAAGAGAGACGCCAATAAACAGCATGAGAACCAGGTCTGAATTGACCCAATTCTTTTTCTTTTCTTCATTTATACCTTTCTTTTGACCAGAACGGAAAAAGTTCAACCATTTAATTACAGCACTCGTACTGATCTGATAGCTCACAACTACATTTCCTGCCCTTGGGAAGCTGAGGCAGGAGGATTATGAGTTCCATTAAAGTCGAGGCTATATAGTAAGAACTGGCCTGAAAAGGGGCAAAAATTGGTATTCATTTTTCATCACGATAAATTATGACTTCCAAGTCAAGAGTATGATTTCATGTTTTGACGAATTTTATATTAACTATGTCCTATAAAACAATAAGCTGGCCAGAATTACCATGTACATATGGAAGAAACAGACTTCTACAATGAAGAAGTTGAAAAGCAATAGGAGAATAAAATTAAGATTGTATTTCTAGACCCTGCTGTTTAAATTGAGTAAAATTGAATATTTCTTGTTTTTCATCACCAAAAACATATTTTTAAAGTGTCACACACCTTCATGGACCCTCATTGTGGGACATGAAATAGATGGAGTTTTCAAATGGGAACCAATCTTTAGTTACTATAAGCATGTTGACAGGGCTGGAGACCAGAGGTCCTGAGTTCGGTTCCCAAAGCACAGGGACAAATAGCCAAACGAATGGAAACACATGAACTGTGAACCAATAGCCGAGGAGCCCCCAACTGGATCAGGCCCTCTGGATAAGTGAGACAGTTGATTAGCTTGATCTGTGTGGGAGGTATCCAGGCAGTGGGACCGGGACCTGTCCTTAGTGCATGAGCTGGCTGTTTGGAACCTGGGGCCTATGCAGGGTCGCTTGTCTCAGCCTGGGAGGAGGGGACTGGACCTGTCTGGACTGAAACTACCAGGTTGAACTCAATCCCCAGGGGAGTCTTTGCCCTGGAGGAGATGGGAATGGGGGGTGGGCTGGGAAGAAGGGGGGGCGGGAGGGGGGAGGACAAGGGAATCTGTGGCTGATATGTAAAATTAAATTAAATTATAAAATAAAATTTTTAAAAAAGTATGTTGACACACTAAATGAAACAATGTGAATGTGAGCAGTAGCAAAGTGAGGACTATGGGGGTACAGGATTTAGGTCATGTATTAATTAGAAGCACTGGCCACCTATGCCAATTTATAAATTAAGAAGTAACAGAAAGATGGTATGTGACATTAGAAGTACCCATTTATCTACTTCTGTGTCATTCCCAAAGAAAGAATCTCTAACTGAAATACAGATAAAGACTTTTATAAGGAGAGTGAAGGGAATTAAATAGAAAGCTAAATTAATTAAAGCTCTGTGAAATAATCATTTAAGTAAACTAGTTGTAATTATTTACTCTTTCTCAGGGAATATAAACTTTTTCTGTGGTGGAAAGCAGGTAGGTACGACAGTGTAATTTTGAAAATATTCCATCAGTCATGGATGCAATAATCTGAATGCATTGGTTTTGACTTCCACCTTTGATTTTAAATTATCGTAAGGAACAATACTTATTGTTCTGTGTCAATGTATGCAGGCTCCTCTTTGCAGTTCTTCTTATACCATTACTTTATTAGTTTGACCTTTTTACAGTGAAGGGGTACTCCTCTTAAATTTTCATTAATTATTGTGGCAAGTATTATAAAGATGGAACATTGCAAAAGATTGTGTTTTATTGATTGGTAGAGTTGATTTGGGCTATAAAGCAGTGTGTCAAAGTATTAAATAATCTTCCTCTCTGTTCTACCCCAGGCCTAGCTTAGCGGTTAAAAGGCATCAAACCAATGAAATTATAAATCCAGTTTACATAGTTTCCCCAAGACAGTGAACTACTTCTTTCCTATTATGTCTAAATAAAACTCATTATCTATTTTGTTTCAGTAATAATTACAGGGTTCTCTCCGAAGCTATTCTTTACTGTCTCCAGTATTCTCTGTCCTATAGAATACCCTGGAAAGGCAAGCATATAAATATGATAAAAGAATTAAGCTGTTGAAACAAATTAATTTATTGTGCAACAATGTATTCAATTCTTACTTGCTCAATGGATTTTGCTTTAATGAAATTCTTCAAAGAACAATACATCACTTTCTCAGAATTGAAATTATACATTAAGTGAAATGACTGAATATGTTGTGTCTCAATTTATAGAAAGTTTCAATTGAATAATTAAGCTTTTAAATAATAGAATTTGCATAAAATATTTTCTTTAAATAAAAGTGTTATGTATTGTTGCAAAATTCTCTGTTTTTAAATCTAAAACTGCAGTAAAGTCAAAAAAGGAAAGCCAATTAAATGCTTCAAGTGGTACAATTCCCCTAGTTTTAAACTACGCCTTAGAAATGTATTTTATATTGAGGTTTAATCAATTTTTACTTAGTTTATTATGTCATTTTTAGGGTATGTTGAATGGATAAAGGAGTAAGTTAATGATTCGTGAGTTACATAAATCAGCATAGTAGATTGTGACAAACATATTGAATAAATAGGACGTTTTTCTACTCATGAGAAAAATTTTAAAAGAAATACAGAATACTTTTTATTGATGTGACCATTGCTGTTTCAGTTTATAAATAAGCTCTTAGGTTTTGAGAATTAAATATCCATGAGGAAACATATTCCCATAGTTTCCATTAGTACTTGCTATGAAATTTGTTATGGCATAAAACTCAGATTTATAAATGATCTTATAGAAATTGATTTATTTTTAAACTGTACTTATAGCTGTTCAACACATATAAACAAGTACCATTGCAAGTAAGATCATTAAGATGATTGTTACAGGACATATTAAAATGTACTGGAAACACTGTTGTCATGATTTGTAGAAGATACATTGGTTGATTTAGAAAATTCTATTTTAATAAAATTCAACTATTTTCCCAAGTACATGTTATATATTTCTACATAAATAAAGTACTAACAATCTTATTGAATGGAAATTATGTTTAAAACTTAGCCAAACTTGGAGACCCAGTCTGTCTAAATAAGGAGCTATTTTTATTGGCAATCATGGTTACAGAAGTAGACAGTCAGTTTTCTTCAGAGATGTGTTAACTGGGAGCCTCTGCATGTTCTAATGAATATTCTTATACCCAGTCACATAAAGGTAGTGCTAAGGGAACACTCAGTGGGTTTAAAAAATGCCAGGCGGTTGTGGCACTCACCTTTAATCCCAGCACTCGGGAGGCAGAGCCAGGCGGATCTCTGTGAGTTCAAGGCCAACCTTGGACTACAAAGTGAGTTCCAGGACAGGAACCAAAAGCCTGTCTTGAAAAAAAACAAACAAACAAACACACACACACACACACACACACACACACACACACACACACACACACAAAGTTGGGAAGGAAAACTGCCTGAAGGGACAGGAAAAAAAATGGAGGGGAGGAAAATGGTTGTAGGTCTTATCAAAACACAATGCTTTTTTAATTTTAAGAAATTAAAATTTACAAACAAGAAATCAATACCGAGTTGTATAAATTTTAGAAACTTGATCTCATTGTGGATGCAACATAACTAAACTACATTTAACACATTAATACATCCTTACATTTTTATTAATTCTATTGTAAAATTTCAAACTCATATTCTATAATAAATATACAAATAGTGAAAAATCAATATAAAATTTAACCATCAAATACTATACTAACTTAATGCAATTTGCAGTTGTCAAATTTTGATTTGAGCGTTATATCATTATAATTACATCACTTCTGTCCTTTACCTTTCGAAAACCTTACGATACACCCCTCTTTGCCATCACACTCATGATCTTTTTAAATTGGTTTTTGTTGCATGCATATAAGTATACATGCTTATATTTCTAAAGCTAATCTGCTCAGTCCCTTTTTTGTTTGTTTTGTTTTCTTTGTTGTTGGTTTTTGTTCTTGTTTTTTGAGATAAGGTTTCTCTGTGTAGTCTTGGCTGTCTGGAACCCACTCTGTAGACCAGGCTGGCCTCAAACTCACAGAGATTTGCTTGCCTCTGCTACTTCAATGCTGGGACTACAGGCATATGCCACCACTGCCTGGCTAAACTGACTAGTCTGAATACTTTTATTCTTGCGTTTTCAGTACTGACCATTTGGTATTGGTAAACCAAGTGATGAGCTCTTCTCTGGGGAAGAGGGTTTCTCCCACTCAGGAATCTTAGTTACCTGTAGTCTTTGTTTAATATTGAGGTCTTATGCACTTTTCCCCTTCTGCTTTGGCATATCTATTGTTGTCATTGTTCAGCAAATGTTAGACAGTCATGTTGGTGAGACTTGATGAGCTTAGCTTCTGTCATTGCTAGGAGACACAATCTCACAGCAACTTCCCTGATGCTCTGGCTCTTACACTCTTTCTGCCCCCTCTTCAACAGTGTTCTCTGAGCCTTAGAAACAAAAAACAAACAAACAAACAAACAAAAAAACAAGAGACAAACAAATGAAAAACCAATAATTCACATAAGCCTTTGTATAAATGTACACATATAACTTAAATGAAATTCATCCATCTGGCAGACAATATTCCCTCTAAGAGCCAAAGAATGGCTACCAATTAAAAACTCTTAACAACAGGCATGAGTAACACCATCTTTTGAATTATTGGTCAGCATTGCTCAAGAGACAGCTAAAATGTACAGGCTATCGCTATTGTTTTTATTGCCCCCAGAGATGGAAAATTAAAAATCCTATTGCTTTACATATTATGCACTTCAGACACAGATCTCAGAGGCCCTTGAACTGAAACTGACCTGAATGTCGCCTCCCTAAGGACTAGCTTTCATGGTACCAGAAGGTGCCATGCAAGCTTCCAAAGGAGGGAAGAAATCAACAGTCCTCCCCAGTTATGATGCCTATAAATATCAGCCACATGCTGGGTGTGTGCAGGCATGTGTGTGTGTGTGCGTGTGTGTGTGTGTGTGTGTGTGTGTGTGTGTGTGTGTGTGTGTGTGTAGGGGTGTTTCACTGCCAACTTTTTCTTCAGTGATTGGTTTATCTTTAGTCTTTTAGATGAAAGATCACTGAAGTTGAGTTGGAACATAAGTATCCTATATTCATCTAAATATCACTCAGTTTTTCTATTAGCAGAAATTAGAACACTCAGTTCTTAGCATCTTATTAACTATGGTGAAGGAAAATGCGATGGTATAATGCCTCTGACAGCCCCCCTTCAGTGCACTTTTATTGTTCTTTCCAAAAGCCAATCTGATACAGAGCTGCTAAAAGCTCCTAAGGTTCAGCAAGTCATCATTACAGGAATTTCATAGCATTGCACCTAGACCAGAATACGGATGATGGGTTTCTTTTTGTTGTTGTTTTTAATATTTACAATACTGTTTGAACAGATAGGTTCCTTGCCATGCAATTTCTTATGGGATTGCATCGTGTTCTTTAGGACACACATTGGGAATTATTTTATGATCTGGATTTTTTCAATAAAGCTTTAACATTTTGGCAATTGTTTTCATTTTATTTGTAATGTTTTTGCAAAATGAATCCTCAATGTATGTGTTGAAGATCTTCATTATTAATACAGATCATTGAAAAAAAGTGTGTGCAAGAAAAGTTACTGGATTTGGCTTGCTACTTAAAAATACATATGTAACACATACACACACACACACACACACACACACACACATATATATATATATATATATATATATATATATATATATATATATATAACTTTGAAAATGTCTAGATCTCCTTTCATAGGTAGGTATTATTTTCCTTTGGGTCATAGAAACTAATAAATTTGTGGCTTAAATTATACAAGAAATTATTTCTGACATTTTTGGATTGTAGAATTTTAAAATTAAAGTGCTCAGGCATTTATGTTTCCCTGATATTCTAGGTAGGATCCTTTCTGCTTCTCCAGAGCTCTGGCAGTAGCTGATAATTCCTGGCATTCCTTGGTTTGCCGATGTATAATTTCAGTCTGGCCTCCTTCTTAACAAACCATATCTATCCTTTATTGCCACAGCATCTTGTAAAGCTGCTAGCCAGAGAAGATTGGCAGCTTATCCAGTGTAATATGACCTGCTCTTGATCAACTACTACTGCACAGACCATCTTTCTCTATAACCTCATATTCCTAGAAACAAATGGTTCACACTTTAACATGTGTTTCCTTAGGTGTTGGACAGAGGTGGCTTACTTTGTCAGCCAGAATATCTGGAAACAAATATCAGCCACAGGCATTTCTAAGATCCGGTCATTTGGTTCTTATATGCAGGCAGATTGTAACCATCTAGAGACTGATAGGGTTTTGTGGCCAGAGCTGTGAACAGTGCTCTTTCCTACTGCAAGTACACAGGATTGAGCCTCCTTCTAGTCTTCTATTTAAATAAATCAGAATTTTTAAAAAACATTACCTTCTTTTAGTTCAATTATATTTTAGAATATTTTCCTCTTTATTTGTAGTTTTCTACTCAAATATCTGCGTACCTCAACATCATTAAGCTATATTGTGCCATATATATCTGCCTCTCTGGCATACCATTTGTTTTTAATGTGGAAGTTTGTTTCTGTACTCAAACATATGTATCGATTATTGTAGGGACAGTTCATCAGTCCCTATGTCTGTTAATATCTAAAGACTAAAGTATTTGGTTGCTATAAATATGAAGTGTTAGCTAATGGTTATTTTGTTAATCTGCAATCCCATGCATATTAGCTCATTATATGTATATAATATCACATAACTCTAAGTAGCATGGCTACAGAGTTTGTTCAGACTGATGGGCATAGTAGTAGGCAAATGTCTTCCTATAATTGAGAGAGAAACATTTTAAAGAGATTCTCTGACATCCAAATGAACAGGAATGACTGAGAAAGGGGCCTAGGTAGTGAGATTTATTTGGTTCATAGAAAGTAATTTCAATATTAAATAATATTCCATTTCTATAATGCATTAATTTTGACCATCACGTGTCTCCAGTGGTGTCACCCTGAAAGTGCTGTTAACAATTCTCTGATAATATTTTGGTCATTTACATCCATAATGTGTGTGGTGAATGATGCCTATTGCCTGCTGAAGTATGAAAACACTTGTAAAGATGCCTTTAAAACAACTACCCAGGAACTCAGTCTTGCTTAGTTCTATCAACTCTTTCTTGTTGATGTGATCTTATTGGGATAATTTCAATTGTCCTCTATGACCTAACATTTTCTCTAGAGAATGGATTAGTACTATTTGTCATGGCTGTATTGAGGTTTACCAATAAAATCACAGTTTACACCTTGCCTTTTTAAGAGTGTATGATATCATGAATTCAGATGACAACAGAGTTAAGAATTTGAAATTGGCTATGTTTGAGACTTCTGGACAAGGTTAAATATTTCTTTTAGAGTGCTGGTGAAACACTATGGGTTTTTAAGGCAGTCCTCTTCTTATTTCTAATTGTATTAGGAAAAACCAAATTCATGCACTCAAGACTTAGCATATTGACTTATTCTCTTCTTTCATTCTGTGCAATGCAGGAGCGTGTTCCCGACAGTCCCTCACCTGCCCCCTCTCTTGAGGAGGGCCGAAGGCCTGGCAGCCACCCATCATCACACCGCAGCAGCAGCGTCTCCAGCTCCCCTGCACGGACCGAGAGTTCTTCCGACAGAATCCGTAGGTCTCATACGTGTACTTGTCACCATCTTAAGCTTTATTAGGTGCAGCTGGGCTTTCTAATCAAAATGCCCTCATTCCAAATAGATCTCAAATGTATCATGTACCGAAGCTCCCTAGCAATAGCCATTCCTCAAAATTATGTGTCCCAGTTTGGAATGCCATGAAGGATGATGCGGCATTAACAGGTTCTGCTATAACTTCCTTCTTTGATACTACACATAAAGATTTGAGCTATGAAACAGAAAAAGTAAGTAATCTTCCAGATTAGTTTCTGAAGTACACAGCCAATTCCCAACTACCTAACATTTAAGTGCATCGTTTATGGTTCATTCAATGGCATTTCTTCAATGGAAGCTTTTACCACTTTTGAAATTCATCAGGCTTTAACATTCACCACTATTGAATAAAGATATTCACAAATACAAACAACAGAAATAATTAAGCACAGTAAATTTGGAAAGTCTATTTCCTGGTCACCTGATTAAAGAACCTTAACTTTAGAATTTGTGTCTGGAATAATCATCCTGTTATTATTAAATTTTGCAGTAGGTCTTCACTTTATTTTTTATAAAAAATACAATATTAATTCTTGGGTCTGGTAAAATGGCTCAGCAGCTAAGAGTCCTTGACACTGTTTTAGAGGACCCAAGTTTGTTTTCTAGCTCCCATATCAGGTCACTACAGCTCCAAAAAAAAAAGTTTTAATTTCTACATAGAAGATATTTCTTCTATAAAATCACAGAAAAAAAGTGATCCCAAACAGGATTTTAGCATTACTATTGTATTATTGTACAAACTATTGATATTTTCACATTAAATAAGTTTTTCAAATAATATTTTTAGAAGCAAGATGATTTTTCTTACCTGGTGCAAGAATAAACTAAAGATCACATATCACAGTTAATATTTTTATCTCTGCCTGTAGATGCTGAAATTCTTCCAAGGTCCTTTCCCCCCCACCTGTTTATTACCTTAACATTGTGATCAACACAAACATTTGTTTTGCAGAATGCTCTTTTGATTACATTGCTGTGATGTTCCTCGTGGTAACACTCAGCTTTTGAATTTGTGCTCAGAACTAGAGCTGAGATAGGGTATCTTTGGAGAGTCATGAAAGATGATAGAGAATATATACTGATGACTATGTCATTTGTTAATTTAAGGCTACAAAGTGTTACCATTTGGAGATATTAAACACTGTGTGAAAGAATATGCTAGAATGATGTTCTCTGTTGTCCATAAAAGTTTCGTCCCTCACTTATGAGTCACCAATGAAACCTAAAATAATTAAAGGTTGGCTGTCAGTAATAACTCTTAATACAATCCAATGACATTCATAAGAATCTCTATTCTTCTAGGAAAGTAAGGTTTTATACAATATATTTTCCTTCTCAAATTTTGCAAAATAAGCAAGATTTATTTTGTTTGACCAGTTCATTAAGTGAATTTGTTGACGTAGTTCTGTGAATCCTGAGTGTTGTCATCTGAGTAACAATAGCATTTAATCATTTCAGTTGTGACAGATCACTACTAGAAGCTAGAGAAAGCCATTATTTTCCAATAATTTAGTAAATATTAATTGAATTTGAGTTGTTGAAGACTACTTTTTAAATAAATTTTGTGATTCTTATGACATGCCATATTCTGTGGAGTAGACTACAGTAAGGATTCTGAAACCATGATTTTAGTTCTTTAATTGCAGAAAACTATACAGGCTTTGTCAGGTCACTGGCTCATCACTCATTTTAACCTGACAGTGTTAAAGGGAACTTTATCATTGAGATCACAGTTTTTCAAAACTGGTGCAAATTATTTACTTATTTACTAAGGGGAGAACTTGATGCATAAGAATATAACCTCATCAGTAGTGGCTGCACTAATATAGACATTCCACAGTAGTCTAACCCTAGAAACTGGTTTGTTTTATGTGACAACAGATACAGTAAAGTGGTGATATTTCCCGTGTTCTGCTTATCCTATATGATTACCATTGGTTATCAATCTCCTAGTAATTTTACTAAGGGGCTATAATTTCAAAGATTGGGTATCATATGTTTATGTTATACTTTTTTACCACAATGTTATGATGTTGTTGTGTTTGTTCCTTGTTTCGGGGTTAACAGCTGTCCATCAGAATGGATTGTCCATGAACCAGATGCTGATGGGTTTATCACCAAATGTGCTTCCTGGTCCAAAGGAGGGAGATCTGGCTGGTCATGACATGGGACATGAGTCAAAAAGAATTCACATTGAAAAAGGTAATTCATAATTTTGTGCCCTTTCTTTTGTTCTGGTAATGAAATACATTATCTATTTCTCCATCAGCAAAATAATATAAATATCTTAAATGCATAATGTTATTAAAATATGAGCCCTGTTCAATCAAAGAAATCTGAATGGAGACCTGCTACTTTCCTGTTACACAATGGTAGGTGACAATTTAATTTTTACAACATATTTAAAAGAGAATTATATGTCGCAAATGTTAATTTTGTCTTTTTTGTTGTCTTTTTTTAATGTATTCAAGGCCATTTTATTTTACTTACCATGATAGAACATGAAAAGGATTCTTGAAATTATTTTCTGATTTAAAGACACATAATTATTAAGTCTTTTAGGATTCTTGAGTGAGTCTTTGCTATCATTTCAAAAGGTGTGGAAAGTGGGAGAAATAGTCCCGTCCTTGAAGGGCTTATCTGGAGGGAATCAAGATCTGAATTCCATCTCCAGGACCCACGCAAAAAAACAGGCAATAAAGTGGTGTGCTTGTGGTCTTAAAGCTGGGAAGTTGAGACAAGAGGACTACAGGTGTTTCTGGCCAGCCTGCCTCACCTATTGGTGGGTTCCGGTTCCTAGAGACAGATCCTGTCTCAAAATGAAGGGAGACAGTTCCTCAGGAAGGGAAAGAAAAACCTGAAGTCAACTTCCAGCCTCCATACATATGTGCCACATGCTACACACACACACACACACACACACACACACACACACACACACACATGCACACACACTTCTCATCAATAACACAGCCTACAGTATACAAAGATTCAGGTTTCCTACTGAAATATTTTTATATTGATCTAAGTCATTTCTATAAACAAAGTTCTAGGAATGTACATTTGAATTTCCTACTCCATGAAGAAATTAGGAAATTGAATTGTTACTTTGTTAGGCGTATTAAATACTTCTGCTAAAAATATAAGTACCTGTTTTCAAATAACAAATTGTGGGTTGTGACTATAGAAGCCTAGTTAATTTTTTTCAACTTTCATTTACTTAAAAATTTTTTTTTGATTTTTGAGATTATGATATCATTACATAATTTTTCCTTTCCTTTTCCCTCTCCACACCCTCCTGTGCCTTCTTGTTCTCTTTCAAATTCAAATTGGCTAGTTTGTTTTTAATATTAAATAAATATTTCAAATATTATACATATAGATTACCAGATTTCCCATTTTGACATAAATATCAAGTAACTATTTTACGACTCAGAACTGGTACTTTGAAACTGGGGTACTTTGAAACACACATTACCTGTCTAGCATACACAAGGTGTGGGTTCAGTCTTCTCCATCAAATAAAAAGGAAATAAATTATTTGTTATGTTAATAAAAGGTGATAGAACTAGATATTTAAGTACTTAAATAAAAAACACTTTTAAAGGAGATATTAAGTAAGCCCAGGAAAACACGAAAAATGCTTATGAAATATTTTCCTAAAATGGATTACAGCTTTATTACTTCTTTGTGGATAAAAAATGTAAATATTTACAAATAACACTATCAGTTTTTTGGAATATCCATGGGAATTTAGTAAACTTCTCTGTTTTTAAATTTCCCATGTCAAAGTGAAGATACTATTGAGAAATAGCAACATTAAGGAACTTTTTTCATATTTATAGTGTATTGTTATAGTATATTTATAAACTTAATAATATACTATTATAACTTTAGTGGTCTATATAGTCCCAAGGACTCTACATTTCTAACTCTAATATTTCCATATGTTCTTCTTCAATATTAAAGAAAGATGTATTATATATTGTTTCATTCATACTTAATAACAGATCATTACACCACAGAATTATAAAAATTGACATAGGACATATTTTGCAAAATTATTTTTTTCAGTAACATTTTAATATAAGAATTAATTAGATGAGCAAAGCAATTATATTATCCAGAGTTTCAGCAAACGAGCAAATCTCTACAGAAAATGAATGTCTAATTCTCAATTTTTCCATGGATCCTTTTTAGCAAGTTCAATGTAACAAGCTATGAGGAGACTGTAAATATGGCTCAGCCAATAAGGGCAAGACTTTAAAGCCTGAGGATCTAATTTGATCTCTGGAAACCATATTACAGAAGGAGAGTACCGCTCCAGGAGTTTGTCCTCAGATCTACAGATACCTTCCTTGGCATGCACACATGCATAGACAGACAATAAATTAATAAAATATAATTAAAAAGAAGCAGGTATGGAAAGTTGATGGGTAATATACATTGAGCATCAATATATTAGGGATTAATTAATTTCAAGAACACTTTTGTCAAATGCTGGGGATTGAAATATAGAATCTAGAGATGGAAATGAAGGGACAGTAAAGACACAACTAATCTCTTAGTGACAGCATTGAATCTCATTATAAAATTTGATGGAGAACTCTGCAACCTTATGCTTCAGATTGATAGACCTGTAACATCCATGAGTTAAGAGTTTAACTCAACTATGTATTTGTTGTTATAATTAACATATGTTTACTAACATGGAACATTTTTTAAATGGCAGGTGTTGAGCTTGGTCTCTCATTTTTCTTGTACATCCCTTACTCTACAAATTTCCTCTATTTGTCTTTTCCTGGAAAAATCTTTATTCATTAGTACATTTTCTCTTTTAATGTATAAACTCTGAGTCATCTAAACATTTACAGTGATTATAAATAAACCAAGTTGACTAAGTACTTGTACTACTTAAAATTAGTACAAAGTTATCCAGAAAATACTAATTAATAGAAAAGAGTGAAACCAAAGATGATCAATACATTTTTTAAAGTTAATAGTAAAGTGAAAGTCAATTATTTTTCCTTTGGTGGTATGTTTATGTATAGAGCATTCTGATTGTAGATATACATCCCACTTTACTATTTTACTAATGTTATTTATCACAGCAGGGGGTTCTAAATTGTTTCTCTCTCAGAAGAAAGACTCTAACTAAATCCCAAGTGTATCCCAATATTTCATACACAATATTAGATATTTACCATTCTGACTGGAATATGAAACTACCATTGATTTCAAATCATGGAAATTTTAATAGATTTTGATATAATTATAATGCCTTGTTTTGTGTTGCTCTTTCTCTTGGAAGAACTCTGTATCTCCTTCATCTACTTCTAGCATACTGAATTAATAGGAAATATTCATGGGCTTTCTAGATTGATAGAGTCTCCTAAATTAAAAATTGTTTTTTCCATGATTCCATTTATCATGCCCCTCACAATAGCCCTGAAACTTCCTTATTACTCATATCTGTACTGAACAAGTAACTTTATTTAGAAAAATATGTAGAAAAATTAATTATGTATTCATGTCATTTTTGGCTAGAACTTTTTATGTGTAATTTGCTTTTTAACAACTAAATCATTCAAAATGCAATAATTCTTAAGAAAACATTGATACTTTACTTAGATAGCAAAATTCATTTCCATGCCTGAAATAATTGTGGTGTGAAGTCTTAATCATCAGAAACTTTTAAACATGTAATGTATTCCTTAAAATTAAAAACCTATTGACTACATTCTATGTGATAAAAAAGTTACTATCAGTTCATTGTTCCGAAGCTTTATAAACATTGGGTTTCAGAAAGCAAATAACTGAGTAGATGTTCTCATTCATTTTACTTTTAAATAAAGAACACTGTAATGGAGTTATGAGCCTTGGTAATGTTTAATTAAAACACATTAAAAATATAAAAAGGAAATATGTTTTGTATCAGGAAGTATAGACATTTAAAACGTGTGGAAATCCCAGGCATAAAGAAAAACGTTTATTAATTATAAACTTTCATTAAGGTCAAGATTTTGTAAAATAAATGTGCTGAGTGGAATTCTGATGCTGCAAATAAGAGTTAAAAATTGGTTACTGTGTCTTTTCAAAAAATTATTTTATTATTAAAAATAATTTTTAAATAAAAGTAGATTATAATGTAATTACATTATTCTCCCATCCCTTCTCTCTCTCCAAGCCCTCCTATATACTCCTCCTTACTTGAGCTCTCTTTAAATTCATGGCCTCTTTCAACATTAATTGTTGTTACAGTCATATATATATATATATATATATATATATATATATACACACATATACATATATGTACACATGCATTTGTATGTATATACATATATATCCTAAATACATAAGTAGACTCTGCTTCAGCTAACTTTTATAAATATCACAAGTTCTCTGGGATGGTCTGGGTTTAGAAACACCAGGGATCTTTTTCCTCTGAGTATAAATGAACCAACAGACGGCACTGCGGAGGCTTTGCATGGCTTTAGTCTTAGGATCATGACTAGAGGCGACACAGGAATGAAGACAAGACAGACACACAGACACACAGAAACAGAAAAACTGAGATAAGGTGGTCATGGCTCTCAGACGTAGAAACCACAGCAAGCCAGAAGCTCAGGGTGTTTTTTTTTTTTTTATATATAGAGATGAACAGAGGGGCAACATTGTTGTATGAGCTAAATGAGGAAGGAGGCAGGGTTATTTCAAATAGACAAAGAGATTGTGTTATTAGATATACAGCTGGACAAGCATGTAGGTTTATCTAACATTAGTATGAGCAGGCTCTGTAATAAAGCAGTCTTCAGGCTGTGAACAACTGTGGGGGTAAAGCTACAGGGATCATTTTCTGCACATACTATTGACATCCACACAATGACCTATAGGATGCTTTTGCCATCCCTCAGAGGCTCACTAGGGGAAGACTATGTAGTTGGCTTTTTCTTTGGTTTGTCAACCAACTCCCAAATAAGGACATGGAGACATTAATTATGATCGCTTGGCTTTAGCTTAGGCTTATCCCACTAGCTCTTTTAACTTAATTTAACTTGTTACTATTCTCCTACATTTTGCTTTTTATCTTTCTTTCCTTCTGTATGTCCTAGTTTCCTGCTTCCTCTGTGTCTCTTTTCCTTTCTTCCTGAGCCTTAATTCTTCCTCCTACTTACTCTCCCAGCCCAGAAGTTCTGCCTATACTCACTATACCCTCCTCCCTCTCTACTGGCCATTCAGTTTTTTTTATTAAATCCATCAGGTGACTTAGGTAGGCAAGGTAAAACAGCAACAAATCTTTAAATAATTAAATGCAGCACGTCTTTACAAAGTTAAACAAATGCAACACATCTTTGCACAGTTAAACAAATATTTTGCAACAACTTTGAAACTCTGATATTGCATTAAGGTCCTTGACATGACTGTGCATGCCACACAGCACATATGCACTCAGGACCTCACTGCTCTCTATATTAGTGAATTTTGATCTTAGATTATTCTACTATTATGCAACTAATTAGTAACTATGCATTATACTCTAAATGGGGAAAATAAGCATAATAGTTACATTTCTGCCCATCCTCCTCTCTTCTCTGTCCCCTCCTCTCTCTTCCTCCTGTCCCTTCTCTACTTCCTTTCTTCTCAGTCCTTCCCTCTCTCCCTGTTCCTCCCATGGTTAAAGCATTTATTTAACTTGTTTTCTCTTTTTCAAATATGCTTTCATCCAATAATGTGAATTCTTTTTGTTTCTGAGAAATAGACTACTTTCTTTCATTGGTGTCTTCTTCAAGACACTAGAATTTTAGAAGAAGGACAGATTTGAGGGGTGATGTTCAGGAGATTTCCATCAGGCCACAGAACATTTTCTTTGAAGTAAACTTTTGTCCAACACTTTTCAAGATTCCCCATGTTTCATTTGGCACTGTAAATTAGAGGACACAGTGTTAAATGCACCAACATAGACTGCAACATGGTCATATTTAAATTTTCTTTCTTTAATAATTTATTCAGTGCATTGAGCTATCTATATCATTTTTTTCAATAAAAAATGGCTACAGCATGACTTTTCTTTCTTATCTCAAAATGTTTTAAAATTTTTGCCTAATGTTGTTTTAAACAATGGAATTTTAAAGATTCTAATATTATTTTACTAAAGATTTCATCTTCAAAATTGGCTTTTTTCTTTAAAAGGGTGGATTGATAATACACTAATTAATAATAATATTACATTCTAGCACATCAGAACTTTTATGATCTAAAAGCTCCTTTTCAGTAGAATTCTCAATGTTTTCCAAATATTAACATATATTATAGTTTGTATTATGCATCCAGTGTTTGAGGTCCTGAATCAAATTCAAATCATAAGAACTTTACCCACTGAACCATTCATTCTACTGGTCCTACTGTTTATTATTTAACCCCAGGCAATCTGATGACTCTTGTCATACTGAACATTTATAATGCTGAAAATCATCTGTCAATAACAAGACATGATCTATTTTGTTCCTTTCATTAGAGTCTTCTCCCCCAAATTCATGTATTCTCTATTTAATTTTTTTTAGTATCCAATGAGTCCATTCAGTGATGCCTGTACATGAATTGGTAGAGAAGCACCAACTGTAGCATGGGTAGCTTCTTGGGGCCCACATTCCTGTAAAAATTAGCACCCTCAGCAGCCATCAGTTGTGAATAATTCCTCATTTAGGCAAGTCCATCTTGAGTCATTTTCCTATCCAGACTGGGATTTTGACTGGCTTAGTCTTCTATATGTCTTGCACATGCAGTTCAAGTTACTGTAAGTCCTTTGTGTAACTATAAGGTCACGCCCAGAAAATGTTGTTTCTATGCAAATGACCACTACCTCCGGCTCTTATACACTCACTCTTCCTTGATGGTTCCTGGTCCTTAATAGAAAAGGTTTTGATACAGATGTCCCATTTAGAGTTCAGTACTCTATAGTCTCTTATTTTCTGCATGTTGATTGGTTGTGGGTCTGTGTATTAACTATATACTGAAAAAAATAGTCTCTCTTTTGAAGGATGAGTGAAGCACTAATCTATGGGGATAAAGATAAGTACTTAAAGGTCATTTTATTACTATATCCATTTAACAGAATAATACTACTGGATTCTCCCTTTTAACATAAGACCTAGCTAGACAATGATTTTGGAACCAGTTAATGGTATGAGGCATGGGTTTCCTTTTGTTGAATAGGCTTTATATGCAACTGAAAAAAGAATAAATATGATTGGTTGCTTCCATAACATAAATGCCACTACTGTGTAAACGGATATATCTATTCACCATAGCTAGGAAATATAAACAAGCTAGTTGCTCATCAATATATGGACAATGGAGAGATGGTTCATATACACAGTGGAATGTTACTTAGCTGTTATGAAATTCTCAGGTAAATAGGTGGAGCTATAATTATCATGGATAGTGAGATAATCCAGAGTCAGAAAGACAAATGCTATGCATTCTCTTTCATATGTGAGTATTAGCACACACTAGCTAATACTCACGTAGTGTGAGTATTAGCACAGTATTAAGGTATGTGTTTTGAAATTTGAGTAGCCACAGATGGATGGAAACTAGTAAGGGAGAATGTGAATAATGTTTCTGAGGAAAGGGGGATGGAAGACAGGAAGTATGTAACAGGAAGTTTAAATTGATTGGAGATGGGAGGGTATGGTAGGAGGGGAATATGGGGAAGGATAACAAATACTATGACCTAGCCAGAAAAGAACTTGGCCAGTTCATAGTGTCAGGTATCGGTTTCATCTCATGCAGTGTGCTTTATATTTAAAAAAAAAAGTGGTTGGAAGAAAATCATTACAAATATCATTATACTTATGTTTCAATGTTTGTGTGAGTTATTTTTGTGTAAAATGTAATATTTATAATATGTTTCATATATTTAAAAGTTTATTCAAAATGTATTAAGTATTACCAAACACATATCATTGGTAAACAATAGGAAGTCTAGGTGATAGACATGGAGGGGATATATGTGAATATATTGAAAGTCAAAGGAGAACCTCTTTACTGGGTAGGATTGATGCCTTTGCACCTTTCACACATATTGTTAATGTAGTGAAGTACAATTGACAGAGGTTTGGGTGTTCTAAATATGTGTATTCATATATTCACTATATTGTTTCTAAAAATGCTATTATTGTTATATTATTATTATTATTATTATTATTATTATTATTATTATTATTGGAGAATGCCTCAGGTGAGATTGAGGTAGAAAACAATTACTGATACGTTAACAGGCTAGTTTCAAATATAAGTTTACTTTATTTGTGATTTATCAATCATTACAAACATCTCATTTTTTTCAAGTAAGATTTTTTAACAACTTATTGTTTTAATTAATGAATTAATAATTGATCATTTTTTTGTTCAGCACTTTGTTATAATAGTGCCTAAATGTGGATTACTTTCTACTGTTTCTGTTTCTGGTTGAAACTTTGCATGATCTGTCTGATGTGGAAGTGATCTACAGACGCTGTGCACATTTTTAAATACATACATTTTAGACTCACTCCACACTGCAATTTCATTTTGGAAATGCTGAATTAATTAAATTAACTTCGTTTAGTAGTGCTCTAACTATTTTTATTTTGTACATTTTAAT
>CABHPP010141280.1:0-39647 GCA_902168425.1 Peromyscus attwateri | reverse complement strand
ACTTTTTTTTTTTTTTTGGTTTTTCAAGACAGGGTTTCTCTGTGTAGCTTTGCGCCTTTCCTGGAACCTACTCTGTAGACCTGGCTGGCCTCGAACTCACAGAGAACCGCCTGGCTCTGCCTCCAGAGTGCTGAGATTAAAGGCATGCGCCACCACCGCCCAGCTTTATTTTTATCCTAATAATAAGTAAGGAATCTGAAAGCAGGGAAGCTTCTTGGTTGCCTAAAAGCACACAGTATACCTACTGGTCATGAAATCAGGGTCTTAACTTGGGGCTATTCTTTTAGTGTCTCTATATACTAATACAGAGACTAATAGTAAACAAACTGTGGTGGAGGCTATTCTAGGCAGGGAGTGGAAGAGGGTGTAAAAAGGAGACACACCAGATATAAGAAGAAAGTGTCAGCACAAAAACTTCATACAATAATTATCCCCACAACACTGTTCTACAACCTCACTTAGTTCAATTGCTCAACATTTCTGTCTTTATATTGGTCAAATAAGCAAACTAGTAGACAATTTTTATATTGTGATAATTGTTAAAGAATAAAAGATAAAGACAACAGCCCTCAGAGCATGTGAAAACTAATCCAACAGGAAAAACACAGGCAGCAAGCAGCAAGAGCACATGTCATTTCTTAACTGTTTGTCTTGTCTTCCCCCACCCCATCTCTCACGCACACTCATACACGTGATATTTGCACACCGTGTACACTATATTAAAAACTACGAAGAGCCACAAAAAGGATAAAGATGTCCAGCTGGGCTCTGCTCTAGACATACCTGCTTGTGGGTCCTGGTTGAAACGGCAGTACTTGGAGTTGTCAAGAGAAGGGAGGCACTGCTCAATGGGCACCCAGACATACGTCTCAGGACACAGCAAATCAGAAGGTCTATACTGACCCTAAAGAGAAGTGAAGACAAAAAAAAAAAAAGCACAGACATTACAAACACTAACTCCTGAGTTCTGAGGCTCCATGGGGAAGGAACGGTATGGTGACAGGAACGCTTTGACATGTTTAGAGAACACATATGTAATGCAAGGCTCTCTAACAGTGACACATCCACATTTAGCAGGCTATATTGATTTAGAAATGAAGTTCTTTGAAAAGCTAGTGAGGAACAGAGCGAAGCTTCTTTGCATATATTAGAGAACCACACAAAGCCATATAAGCAAACTTGTTTTCAAAAGTAGAACTTTACTATCCTCAGTCACTAATTTTTTAGTTTACAGACTCAAGGCTGACAATATTCAGTCCACGCAAATGTTTTAAAAATGTCCTAGTAATATTCATCTATGAACAATCTAGTGAATTTACAATAAAAAGCTTAAAAAATAGAAATTCTAACAAAACTTCTGCGATAATATAACTTCAAAAATGCTATTTTAGAAAAATATGTAGATCAGTTACATACTTCAAGTGTGCAACACTATACAGTATTTGCTGAAGTAAATAAATCATTCATTTATGGATAATACATAATTAAGGAAGAATGATACAAACTGTAAAAAGCATTAGTGAATTTTTTCAGAAAACCAAACCTTTCATGTTCTCTGAACTTGTTCAAAATTCCAAATGTCTGAATATTAAAATTCAAATTTGATATACAAATTAAAATCTAGTGTTTTAAACTTTTTACAATCCAGTGTAAGAAATTACTTCAATATAAGGAACAATCCAACCTAATTTCTCTTGTATTTACTCAATGGCCTCAACATGATTTTTTGAGCACTCTTCACTTCCCCTACTGACTAAAAGTGTCCCTTGCTAAATCCCTATATATACTGAGTTCTCAGCTTGTCATTTGCCAGGGCCACATAGTTTTCAATACTAAAATTTCATGTTATGTTTTACTCTTTGGTAAATCTAATCTCTCATCACTCTATTTGCAGGATCTTCTCCATTTTGCTTTACTATCCTAGAATTCTCAATCTGGGGCAAAAATACAACCAACATGATTTTAAAAACAAATAAAAATTGAAGAGCATATTTTCATGTAGTGAAAGAACATTTGAGAACCCCCAAGAATATCTAGTGAGAAAAGAGTGTTAAAATAACAATGAAAATCCCAACTGTCCAAACAATCCTATTCTCTAACTTGAGGTGGAGTCAAGGCAAACATTGGGAGTGAGGGTAATTAGACCTCACGTGACTCGGAGTCCTGAAGGCTGAAATAATGAACTTTCCCTTACGTACACACAGATTCATGAACAAACACCCGGAACGAGGGTCTGAATCTAACAACCCTGACTAAGACTCAGTGAGGCAGCAGTACTGCCACAAGAAGGTGACAAAGTCATGCTTTTAGAGAACCGGCAATGAGCCCACTGGAGCGACCAAGTTGCACCAACTTTGGGTCCACAGAAACTATGTGTGACAGGCACATGTCCTCAAAGCATCTGGGTTCTCACCATGTTCTCTGAAGGTCATAGTCACTCATATCAGAGTTCTACATTTACTTTCAATGCTTAAACATTTACCTCACTAAAAGATCAGAAATACATTTTAACTTCTTCATATCATTTGAAATCAAATTTGCTAATTAAACACTATTCTCCAAAGTATAGGCTTTTTTCAATACTTCAAATATTCTCTCAAGCCATCAAAGAATGCAGTTTTATGGAATAAACTACTGTGAAATATTGTGCTTTCTAAACTAAGCTGGTAAAGTTATGTGACTGAAGTGTTTAGAGCTCAACTCAGAGTTACCATCACACAAACGAAAACCACAGGGATGTGAAAGCTCCCCTGCCTGTGCCCTATTGTAAGAAAAACGAGAGATGTTTGTATTAAGAATGTAATTACTTAAGGATTTGGACATACTTTCCCGGGGTCAAAAGAAAAAATATTTAATCAACTTCTAAGTATACTCATTCAGATTGAACAATGAAGTAAAAGCAGATTAATTCTTTCCTAGGGTGCTGACTTCTGGGTAAATGAGAAATGTGTGTTACCACAGCTTTCTGAAGTAGTCAGAATTTTGAAAATGTAACATCTTTGACAGCTTATTCCACAGCTTTTTGAGGAGTTCTTTCAAAGTGACAAAGAGTTCAGAAGAGAAGTGACTATAGTCCGGGTTGCTACAGAAGAGTTCCTATTTTACTCCAAATAGAGCTGTAATACTTAGTAATTGTCTTTTTAGTGAGAACTGCTTAAGGCTACTTGGAAAACGACAGAGATTACAACATGGCCATATAATATTTCAGTCAATTTTACTAGGTTGTCATAGAATAAGAGTTTAGAAAATGTTAGTTAAATCTAAAACACCATGCAAGGACAAACCCTCCAAACCCTAGCTGAATACATTTCCTGCTCCACATCTATTAGAAAAGACTGTCTTCCAGAAGGGGGACTGTTTGCTTTGGTTTTGGTCAATGCAATGAACAAAGGCATTCTTCTCACTTGCGTGCTTTAGACCATAATTTGAAGATCATTACCATATTGGTCTGATTTTCCACCCTATCAAAGAGCCACCAAATAAATTATGTAAAAAATATTAGTCTAGCAAAATAATCAGAATTCAGCCTAAAAACTACATTCATTTTTGATAACCAGAGGTTAAAATATCTCATCAACATGGCTGGAGTGTTGGCTCCGTGGTTAAGAGCACTTGCTGTTCTTCTAGAGGACCCGAGTTCAATTTCTAGCACCCGTGTGGTGGCTCACAATTATCTGCAACTCTAGTTCTGGGGGTCCAACACCCTCTCTGGCCTCCACAGGCAGAGACATATATACAGGCAAAACACCGATAAACATAAAATAATTTAAAAAACTATCTCACTTTCACATCCTACTCAACATGTATGTAGAGTATGTAAATTATGGCAGTAATCTGTCAGTAATAACAGACTTTAAAATCAACTGATGTCTTACTACTTCCAGTGAAACACAGCAAACAGCACTTCTTAGGGCAAAAAAAGTTCTGATGACATGAAGCAGCAGCAAGAAATGATTCTAGCAAGCTCTAAGCATCAATTTTGTCATGTTTGTACTGATGGGATTCATAAACTATCAAAATCTCCCCCCATTATCAAAGGGTCCACTGTTTCTCTACTTTTTCAAAGCTGTACAGCCATCATCCCTGTGTATTTCTATCAAATCCTAAAGAAACTTTAGACTCATGAGCCCCCAATGCCTTACCCTCCCACAGTGTATAGGCAATCCATTTAAAAATGGAAGGCCTGGGGCCTGAAGAGATGGCTTAGCGGTTAAGAGCACTGACTGCTCTTCCAGAGATCCTGAGTTCAATTCCCAGCACCCACATGGTAGTTCACAACCATCCGTAATGATATATGGTCCCCTCTTCTGGCCTGCAGAACACTGTATACATAATAAATAAATAAATTAGTTAAAAAAATAAATCTAGAACACTTTTTTAAAAAAATGGAAGGCCTGAAAGTGGGTAACGGAGCTCACCACCAAGCCTGGTGGCCTGAGTGCATCCTAGAACATGGTGGAAGGAGACAACCAACCTTCACAAGTTGTTCTGTGACTTCTACACACATACTATGGCATGCATGAATCCCACCCCGTCCCCAACCCCTGCCCAAAATGTTTAAAAAAATAAATAGTAGCCGGGCAGTGGTGGCGCACACCTTTAATCCCAGCACTCGGGAGGCAGAAGCAGGCAGATCTCTGTGAGTTCGAGGCCGCCTGGTCTACAAAGCAAGTTCCAGGAAAGGCGCAAAGCTACACAGAGAAACCCTGTCTTGAAAAACCAAACCAAAACAAAACCAAAAAAATAAATAGTGCATTATTTCCTCATACTGCCAGGCATATTTTATTTCCATGCATGCTTGATCTGCAGCAGAGCCTGTGGCACAGTCTACAAGGCCCTAGATGATCCTGGTTTTCTGCAACTGCATCATGTCAGTTAGGCTACACTGGTTTTTTTGTAGCCCCTGGAACATGACAGACCTATGTACACCTCAGGGCTTCTCAATATGTCTCTCTGGACTGAGTCATTCTTAGCCTGTTTTTTGTTGTTGTTGTTGTTGTCGTCTGTGTGTATATAGTAGAAGGGACTAAACCCAAGACCTTTATGCATGTTATACAAACCCTGTACTAAGGAACTACATTAAATCCCTGGCCTTCTTTTTTATTTTTAAAAAGAATTTTTTAAATTATGCAACAGGGTCTCACTAAATTGTACTGGGAAGCCTTGAACTTGGAACCCTCCTGTTTCATGCTCTTGAGTAGTTGGAATTACAGTTCTTCACCACCAAGCTCAGTCTTACCTACTTTAAGTCTTTCTCAATGTCACACTCTCAATGAAGCCCATCAATCCTTCTTACTATTTTTCACCTGTAGGCCATATCAACACTCTTGTTTGTTTTTGTCAATCTGTACCTATCTAAAACTTCTTGTTATAATGCAGGGTCAGAGATTTTATTTTCAGCCTGAGCTTATCATTGATGTTCAGTAAACAATGAAGCTAACACCACATTCCACCTTTCTTTTTTTATAAACACAGTGGGTGTCCTGCTTTATGTACTAATATGACATGCAGGAGTCAATCAGTCTTTGTTGAATTCATACTCTGGATGCAGCTCTACCATCCCTGTATTGTATAAAACTAGCTTCTTACCCTTTAGAAAGCCCAAATGCTGAAAGGCTAAGTTCACTATCATGACGGGGTCTATAAACATCACTGAAATTAAAGAGGTTTCATAGTCAACAAAGTTAGAAACTACCCACTCCTGTCGATTTCACTTTTTCTCTCAAAGCATTTATTTTTAAAAAACCTTGCATTTTCTTTTCAAAGAAGAGCATGGCTTTTCCTATTAAGCTTCACTTAAATGAAGACAACAGAGGGAGGGGTAACATCAACTTGAGGAAGAGCCTCTTCATTTTTGTTGGTAAAGATGGTAATGCTTTCTCCCTGTGTTGGTTAAGAGCACAATCCTCAGGCTGAAGAGACAGCTTAATGGTTAAAAGCACTTGCTGCAATTCCAGAGGACCTGGGTTCAATTCTCAGCACCCACATGGAAGTTCACAGCTATCTATAACTCCATTTCCAGAGGCTCCAACACCCTCTTCTGACCTCCGCAGGCCCCAGGCATACACATGGTGCAAGACATACAGTAGGCAAACACCTATACACATAAAATAATAAAATTTAAAGAGCATAATCCTCATATTATCTGAATCAAATCTTTTGACAACTTTAAAAGTAGCGAAAATGGCATTCTTTCTTTTTGGTGGTGGAGGCAAAATACTAGGGACTAAACTCAGGACCGATGCATTGCTAAGACAAGCACTCCACCTCTGAGCTACATTTCCAGATCTCAGACATTACTATTGCAGAAATAAAACAGCAAGATCATGTGCTGTGGGATGTTCTGTATGTTAAATGTGTTGCTCTGATTGGTTAATAAATAAAACACTGATTGGCCAGTAGCCAGGCAGGAAGTATGGGCGGGGCAAAGAGAGAAGAGAATTCTGGGAAGTGGAAGGCTGAGTCAGAGAGACACTGCCAGCCGCCACCATGACAAGAGAGATGTAAGGTACTGGTAAGCCACGAGCTACGTGGCAATTTATAGACAAATAGATATGGGTTGATTTAAGATATAAGAATAGTTAGCAAGAAGCCTGAGCCATTAGGCCAAACAGTTTAAATAATATAAGTGTCTGTGTGTTTATTTTATAAGTGGGCTGTCAGACTACGGGAGCTTGGCGGGACCCGGAGAGAAAACTCTCTAGCTACAATCATGCAATGTCAGTGATGAGCTATGAACTATTCTATGTTTCCTTTGTCATTCCATAGCTTAATCTAAAATTATTTACAATTTTTCCACATAATTTACAAAATAACCTCTAGGTCTTAAACTCAAAGCCAGTTCAATACATGCACTTGACATTCAACAAAAGAAGATAAGTTGAGTCTTCCCATATGTTCACTACCTATGAGGAAAAGAGGAGGCAGCTGTGTCCAGTGACTTGCTGGACAGTGGCTCAACAGCTGTACTGAAAAGAATGAGGACTATACACAAGCTGCTGGTGAAACTCAAAGGCTAAAGGACCAGCTTTCTCTGGAGCAGCAGCAAAGGTTCCTAAGCATTATGTCTTAAAGGCTAAGTAGCATCCTGGGGAGGGGAGTTGGTGACAAGTCCTCACCAACAGCAAATACAGATCGAAGACCTGCATCACTGTCTCTCTTTGGCATTCCAAATCTATGTACATCAAAATTCCATCAAATAGGAGATGAAAAGTGAAACAACTGTTTCATCTTTACAGCTAGTTATTTGGTCCTGTGTCTTCATGGTCCGAGCAAGCTTCAAAAACAAATTTATCATTAGCTTTGCATTTAAAATGTTAATGTTGAATTAGTTATTAAGAATAACTCCATCTTCTCTCTGAAAAATATAAAAATTTCCATACAGTCAAATTCTTTGCCACTAACTTTCTTTTTAACACAGACTGACACATTTGAAGCAAGCTTCAAGCTCATGAATGGATCCATATATAATCTGGTATTATCTGGGGAAATATCATGAAATTTGGGGCTTTAAAATGGCATTATGCTTTCTTTCATCTTGTTTCATCTCCTGTCTTCCCAGATTCCCATCAAAGCATTGCTTACAACTGAATACACAATTGATCAAAAAAAAAAAAAAAAAAAAAAGAGTTGTAGTCTTTACATTATAATGGAAAATGCCCTAAACAATCCAAAACAAAGCAATAAAATGAGTAAACACTCCTCTTTAAACAATCTACAATGTTAAAAGAACTATTCTCTGATTGTAAACTAAATCCAGAAATACAGCATTTTAATTTCTAAAGGCTTTAACATCTTTTCAAATTTTTCTTTTTGGCCTTTGGAAGATGAAGTATGTGAACCCTTATATATTTGGGGGCCACGAGTGCTTGCAAAACTGAGATGTAAAAATCCTCTTTGAATGTTGCATTTTTCTTTATGAAAGTTCAAACATTTAAATGAGAAGTTATTTCTTTAATTAAAGTTAAAGGATTTGAGACTTTGTTATTTTTCTCAGAAAAAAAAATCAGAGAAAAGTAAAGAAATGCTTTCATATGATATTCACCCAAGTTACATTCTTGGCTTTTAATTGGAAACATCTGGGGATGGGCTTGGCAGATTGTAATAAAACTGAAGTTACCAATTCACACCCTGCCATTTTGAGGGTATTTTGTTTTTACAGTTTTCAAATCAAAACCAAACGGACTTTCCTTTGAACTCTGGTCCCAAACCAAAGACCTTTATGAGATTTTACTTTCAAGAATACTTTGTCAATATTTTGTGAAATGGGAAGGATTTCATGAGCATTTGAGAAGAGGCTAAACTGGCAGAGTCTGTTTTGAAAGTTCAAGTTAAATTGAAATTTAAGTATATAAAAAAGATGAACTCACTGAACATGCACAAACCACTCACTCCCCTGCTCCTGACTGAATACCAGTGGCAATGTACACAAAAGAGGTCTCAGACATTTTAGTCTTTTATCAGGTAAAACATATCGCTATCCCACTTTCCACAATAAACCTATTGACTTTACTAAAACCAACTGCTCTAACACTACCTAAGCAAAAATATTTCAAAACGACCCACTAGAGTGGGCTGCCCTGCACAGGCTGCCCCTCAGGTCAGAATTCAGGCTTATTAAACCCAGTCCCTTCCCTGAAAGACAACACCAGTGGAATCCCATCCTCAGAGCACTGCAGCAGACCCTTGCTCCTGACTTTGTTACATAAACAGAGATTGACTTTATCAGTCCCCAAGAGAGTGCTTCAGATGTAACTCGAGCTGCTCTGTTCTCAAGAACTGTGGTTGTGCCACACTCAGCTGGTGAGTGCGCTGGGGCCAGTACAGACAAAAGGCCTAAACATCTGAATCCATTTGTGCACCCCAATTCTGAACACCAACAGATGGACTCCATGTGCTGCTAGACTAAGCTTTGAAATTTTAAAAATACATATTTTTTTCCTCTGACAAACAGAAAGTAATGGTATTTTGTGGTTCTTTAATTAAAATCCAAGGGTTCTCAAAGGCTCCAGGACTAACTTTAAAGCTGCTTTAAGACTGGGCTATTTATTTTGCTATTGGCAAATAATAGAGAATAAAGATTCTAATTCAGTTTTAATCACAATCTTTGCTTTTACTTTGGAAACCCTGAGTTAATCCTTTTTCTTCTGGAAAATACAAAGGAAGCTTGTGAAGAAAAGATTCAGAGAGTCAACTTACAGTGCAAATTTAATTTTAACTGAAGGGTCACAAGTTGAAAAGGATAAGGAAAAAAAATGAATGAATCAGGACAAAGAAAATAATATTCAGAGAAAAAAGTAAAATGCAAAGCTTTATTTTCTGTTAAAGATACACGAGAGGGGCCAGGGTGGGGAATTGATTCACCATGCTGGGGAACAGAGTTCATTCAGGTGTTTATCTGCTTTTTCAGGCCTCAGAAATAGCACCCAGCGGCCCTTGGTCTCCACTACCTCAAAGAAGCCACTGTCACATGGCCAGCAGTGAGGAAACTTTCAAGTTCTCATCAAGTCCATTCTCCCACTGCAACCAACAGGACCAGGCCGTGTGGATCCTTGCCTGCAGCCCTTTACTGGCTCCCCAGTATCCACAGCGAAGTGGGACAATTTCTTTTTAAAGTAAAGTGCTTGAAGGTGTTTATGTGAGAACTGTGATTTTACTTAAAGCTGGTAAGGAATTATACAAGATGAAAACCCACCACAAACTGAAGAGCCTGAATTTTATTTATCACAACACAATCTGCCTAGATGTCTATAAAGTAATTCGTATTGTTCACATGTTCCCTAAGGAACTCACACATATTTCCTAAGGAACATCCACAGGGTACATACGAATCCAGACCTCCAGTCAGAGCTCCTCACATAAATCAGGGATGCATCTGAGCACATGGCATTACATAAGGTTTCCAACTAGCCTCTCACCTGGGACACACCAGCCCAAGGGCACTCATAGTTGGGTACTGGCTAGCTGCTATCTGGTGCCCTCCCATTTAGTATGAAAGCCTATTCCACTTTTGAAACCAAATCCAACTACCGCGTACTTTTTCTTTACTAAGACCTTTTTGAACCCTCCCACTTCACTACTGTCACTAAAATCCCTTCCATGGAAACATAAACAATGTCTATCCCTCCTCCTAAGGTACCAGCAACAAACCAAGGTTCAATTCTCTGGGGAACTGTGTGATGATGTATTGCTGTGATTGGTTTAATAAAGAGCTAAATGGCCAATAGCTAGGCAGGAGAGAATAGGTGGGATTTCTGGAGAAAGAGAGGAACTGGAGAAGAATCTAGGCACATGGGAGACACAAGTGAGACACTGAGGAATCAGACATACAGAATGAAGGAGACGTAAAAAGCCATGTGACAGAACATAGACCAAAAGAAACAGGTTAATTTAAGTTTTAAGAGCTAGTTGGGAACAAGCCTAAGCTAAAGGCCAAGCTTTCATAATTAATAATATGTCTCTATGTCATTTTGGGGGGCAGCGGTTCAAGAAAGTCTGACAAGAAAGCTTGTTACAACTGGTGCCCAATGTGCAGAACATAAATCCACAGAGGGCCTGAGAAAGCTGAAAAAAAGTTCTCAAAGTTCTCTGGCTTCATACAGCCCTGGGAACAAACACCTGCCTGCAGCAGCAGCACCACAAACACCAGTTTCCCAGAGCTAGGATGATTAGGCATGGCTCCTGATGCTGCCTGCTGACTGGAAGGGGTGGAGCCAGCCTCCAGTGCCATGGGATAAACTAGCCACTTGGCAATGACAGCCTAGCAGTTTAAGGTCTGGCTCATGCGCTCAGACTAATGCTGCAAACATACAGAGAGCCAAGTCCAGACAGAGAAAACCTAGGAACAGGTATAGTATGCTTGAAACTATGCTTAAAAAAGAAAAGTGGGTATAGACAGTCATAGCAAAAAATAGTTTAAAAATAATAAAATCTTTAAAGAAAGAGTAAAGTAATATAAAAAGAATAAGCCACATAAAGGTGGGAAACACAAAGGGTGTCTGGATGCACTGTTGACTTTGAATTTTTTGAATGCTAATGAGCGAACAACAAATGCTGCTGAGAGAGTGGATTGTGGAAAAAACTACTGAATTAAACCAACCTATGTATTTTATGGATGTCTTAACTTTAGAATGTAAGTCAGAAAATGTGTTGCATTGTGAGACAGGTTATCCTTTTGTTTCCACGGAAAACAAAAAACTGTAGATTCCTTCAAAATTAATAAAGGTCAGATTTGACTGAAGGAGACCTCCTGAAAATCTTGGCTACAGACATGAAGGAAGAAACCAAGAAAAACTACAAGGCAGGTGACATATATGCTGGTTCCTCTACATGGGAACAGCTCTGAGACTGGATGAAACATGATAAATCTTGTTGGTTACAGAGTCCTCCTGACTTACTATTACATGCCATCACTTCATAGGGCACAGATGGAGATTTATATTACAGTTTGATTATACAGCCCAAACAAACTTATAAAGTTGAAAGATGCCTTTTAACCTGCTCAAACACAGAGCAGAAAATCATCTTTAGCTGATTTGTGCATACCACACATTCCATACTTGTGTGACTGCAGATATGTAAGTTACCTTTAAAAGTTTGTGTGTTTTCAGAAAAGAAAAAAAAAGACCAGACATCAATGAAGACAAGTAGCCCAAGTGATCCAGCCTCTCAGAATGCTTCTATTGCAGTTTCTTCAACAATGGTTATCCACAACAGCTTTAAAGTGGCTAGCTGAGATGGTCCAGCCTCACAGACTACTCCAGCCAGGACATCAGATAAGCCTTCTACTTTCCCATTACGCAGAGATCGGACAACAAATGATACAGCTAGCTCTCCCAGGACTTGAACATTATCCCAATTTTCTCAGGGTCCCCAAAAGATGCCATCACCCACAGAAAACAGGAAGCAGTCTAGAGAACACGATGCCCACATTCCCGAGAGGTGAGGTGGATGGTTTTTGGTTGTTTTATTGGTTAAGGATGTTTGTTATTGTTTAGGGGGTTGGTTGCAAGTTGTTATTGGTCATGGTCAGGAAGGAAAACTAAACAAAGGAGGTCAGATTTGGGGATCTTTTTCTAAAAACATAAAAAAAGGGGATATAGGAATGATAGGATAAAAGGGTAGATTATTGAATCTACTTTTAAACTAAAAAGCAACTATTAATCTCGAATGTTTTACAGTGGTATGGATTTTTGTATATTGATAGAAATTTAAGGTTATTTTTGTTATACTATATATATATGTTTCTACTCTTGTGTAAGGTATTGTGCCTATGTAGCTCATTTAAAAATGTAATATAAAGTTCTAGTCCTTGAAAGCTATTATTACAAACTGTTTAGGATAATTAAAAAATGAAGGTTAGTAGTTATCATCTATAACAATCAAATTCGTGGGCATGATAGATATGTTTTCAAGGTCAGAGATATATTTTAGATAAATGGTCTTCAAACATTTCAGAGACCTACGGAATACGGCATTTAAGATGTTTTAATAACAAAAGGCTTTTCGTGACACTGAGATATGTCCCCTCCTGGCAGCACCAATTTACTTCAAAAAAGGATATTGGGAATCAAAGAACCTCCATATGGAGTTTGTTTTCATTGTGGCAAAGTTAACCACTGAGCAAGAAACTGTCCTTGTCTTGATTGCTGACAGTATGCTGTCCAAACGGGATGAGCAGGACACAAAACAAGGTGACTGCCAAATTTTGCCAAGACCAGGTAAGACATTCTTAGTTAGTCATCATGGCTTGCTCAGCCTGCTTTCATATAGAACGTAGAACCACCAGCCCATAGATAGCACCATGTACCATAGGCTAGGCTCTCCTCATTGATCATTAATCTAAAAAACACCCAACTAGGTTGGGGAGTGGGCAAAGGGGAGAATATTGAAAGAGACTACTGAAAACGGGGAGCATTTCAGGGTCAGGTAAAAACTTGGCACAAATGCTGTGAAATAATCCTCTTGAACACTATAAAGATTTGTCACTCAAATTGGTTTAATAAAATGCTGATTGGCCAGTAGCCAGGCAGGAAGTATAGGCAGGGTGACCAAACTAAGGATGATAGGAAAGAGAAGGGCAGAGTAAGGAGTCACCAGCCAGATGCAGAGGGGCAGGAGATAAACGTGCCATGCTAATAAAGATTCCACCACATGGCAGAGCGTAAATAAGGAATACAGGCTAACTTAAAATATAAGAGCTAGTTAGAAATAAGCCTGAGCTATTAGCCGAGCATTTATAAGTAATATTAAGCCTCCTAGTCAATTATTTGGAAATAGCTGCCAATATTTGGGAACAGGCGGGTGGGAGGGAAACGTCTGACTACACACAAGGGAATCTGCCAGGAATCTATAAGGATGATCCCAGCTAAGATTCCTAGCAACAGCGGATATGTAGTCTGAATTGGCCAAGCGGATATGTAGTCTGAATTGGCCATCTCCTGTGACCAGATTGGTGCCTACCCCAATTGTCATCAGAGTGGTGTCATCCAGCAACTGATGAAAACAGATGCAGACCCACAGCCAAACATTAGGTGGAATTTGGGGAATCCTGAGGGGAGTGGAGGTAAGAAAGGATTGTAGGAGCCAGAGTGGTCAAGGACATCACAAGAAAACTCACAGAATCAACTAACCTGTGCTCACTGAGGTTCACAGAGACTGAACTGACAACCAGGGAGCCTGCATGGGACTAAACTAGGCCCTCTGTGTATGTCACAGTTGTGTAGCTTTGTCCTTTTGTGGGACTCCCAACAGCAAGAACAGGGGCTGTCTCTCAACTCTTTTACTGGCTTTTGGGACCCTACTCCTCATACTGGGCCGCCTTGCCCAGTCTTAACACATGGGGAGATGCTTAGTCTGACTGCAACTTGATATGCCATGTTTTTGATATTCATGGGAGACCTGCCCTTTCCTAAATAGGAATGGAGAAGGAGTGGATTGGGGATGGGAACAGAGGGTGTGTGTGTGTGTGTGTGTGTGTGTGTGTATGTGTGTGTGGTGACTTGGAGGAGAGGAGGGAGGGGAAACTGTGGCAAGGTGTAAATTAATAAATAAATTTATTTTAAAACAAAGAAACAAAAAACGAAGAAAACACCCTACAGCCAGATCTTATGGAAACACTTCCTCAATTGAGGTTCACTCCTTTTATATGATTCTAGCTTGTGTCAAATTTGACATTAAAACCCAGCACACTCTCCTTGAAGCCACATGCAAGGAGGGCAGAGCTGCACACAACAGTTGGCAGGACACTCAGATTAGGTTCTCACGACCCCCCTGCCCCCCAATAAAGGGATGTAAACACTCAACAAGCTGAGGTGGGATTATCTTTTGTGAACAGGCACAACTGAACTCCTCAAGATGGCAGCTGTTTGCTTCTGCAGACAGTCCTCTACAAATACCAATTGCCCAAACCCCAGGCTGAACAGTGTTCTGCCTTGTCATTCTCGCACTTAATGGATCCATGGTTAAATGCTGACCAGTTACTAGACTTCACCCTAATGTCTTGGGCATGCCCTGGTGAACTCTGCCAGTTTGGGGTCTCAATGGCCTTGTGATCAAGGGGAAGACAAAATTTATGGTAATCACCACATAGAAACATAAACTTATACTTTGTAATTGAAGTATGACAAATGCTACCCAGAAAAACCAAAGCAGAACAAGAGGGAAGCCTAAATCAGACACAGAGGGTAGGGGCCACTGTTCTGGGAATATCATCTAAATTTCTACAAAGTACACTGTACAACTTAACAGTCTGTTGAGGTTCTGATTATACTCTGTTTTGCCTACAACATCATCCTTTTTCCCCCAAACCCCAATGTACTATTTCCTAAAATATATCAGTTTTTGCATTTCTTGTGCCTAAAAAGACTTTTATGGATCAAGTTTTCAATAAATACTTACTGAAATTCTTATTAAATTAAGATGAATTGTGTTCAATTATATTTCTTAAAGAGAATCTTAAAAATAGATGGGCCTCACATCTTCCTAGTTAGTATTCTGTTTCATTTTAATATTTTGAAAAAGAAGAAGAGGTGGGAAGAGAAAAATTAAGTGAGCCAGAAAAGGCTAATTATTAGTGAAACCAAGATTGGAAACGTAGTCAGAATATTCTTTTCCTTCTTAGATTCTCCAGAAAACATCAACAGAAATAAAACACCTACACCGTGTCAGCATGGCCCTCAGCTTGTGCTTATGAAGACTGGCCAGCTAGCAACACTTCCGAAATGGTTCCGTAGGAACAGATTCCTGGTTTTACTTTTCCACATTCTTTTAAAAATCTTTAAGTCTCAAGTCAAGCAAAACTTTTTTTGAGTTCCCAACAAATATATAGCTTTAATAAAGTCAGTAAACTATCTCTAAGTGTAACTGTTATTTTTTTTCCCCAGTGCCCCAAACCTTAAAGGCCTATTTACTGCATAACTGAGGAAAATGAGAAGCAGGCTGTCTTAACTTGTATTCATCCCAGGAGGGTGATCTTTGCTAATCATTCTTTTTTCTCCCCGCCTGATAGAAAATTCGTCCCGAATGACTTAAGAAATTCCGGTTTTAGGATAACTTTCTTTCCCTCAACTGTGCAGCACAAGGGGTCCTGGCAGAAGTGACATACTATCCCTTTGGATGACACTAGCATTCTGTGAGCTTGGGACGGCAACAACTTTCATATTTCATTGTCTGTATTTAGCACACTCAAAAGATACCTCATAGATGATGGCCTTCCTTTCTAATGATCAATTAACTATTAATTCCATAGTTACTTTTATTTGTAAGATGAGCAAATCAAGTAGTTTTCACTGAATTTTAGTTAAATAAATGTGAAAGCATAAACTGTGATACAAACTTCAGGAGTCTTAGATTTTAGTAAACTTCAGTAAACACTGTATATAATTATACAGCTTAGGACCCATACATCTAAACTCAATTAGCAACCCTGACAGCACAGGTAGAATTCAGTGTTTGAAACTCTTAAGAGCAGAGTCTGTCTCTATAAACGTTAGAATTATATTTATTATATTAACCCATTATAAAACCATACACACATTAAACACAAAAAAGTCTTTAAATTCTATTTTAAATATTTGTATATGTGGTTTCTAAGTATCACTTAGGGCTTAGTTCTTAAATATATGCATATAAAGGTAAAATTTCAATGACTACCCTGTCTATGATATCCACCTTGGACTTCACACACCAAAATACATTTTCCTTAAACTTAAAGAGCCAATCATCACCTTTCCATCCAATAAAGATTTGCAGAAATCAAAACAGCATAATTATCATTTATCACATCAGAAATTTGTGGGGCAAGCATGGATACAATTGAATCTGAAATCTACAACTTCCAGATGTGAGAAAGTGTAATCCTGACAAGTTACTATTACACAGAGCTTGAAACCTTGCTATTTTTCAGAAAGATGATTACAGTTTTGAATTTAGAAGTTTGGGATGTTAAATGAGTTTGGAAGCTGCTGATATACAGGTCAAAGACCTATCAGCTCTTAATCTACTGGTTCTGGTGATGCAGTATCTAAGTAACTCAAATTGGTACCAAGCACACTCCAGCAACGCTTTTGTATCATCATGAACTCACAGATCTAAAGATGCTCAATGTGTTGGAATGCACTGCAGTTACCCTTTTTTGATACTCAATCTGTACACATTCTGGCCAGTGGGAGCCAATTTAAGCTGTCTTGTGAGTGTTTCCAACATAGCCCTCGTAGTTTATGATAGCTTCCATGCTTGCTGACTTCTTTTTATCTTCAGAGACTATTTATTAAAAGCATCTTAACAATCCTCAGATCTGACTGTGTGTTTGTGAGCTATGGATCTGAAGACCTATCACCAAATAAGCTACGCTTGCATCCAGCTACTTAATCTTGGAGAACAGAGTGATCTATGATCACTGGAGTGGCTTCTTTCTGCAGAAACAGCAGGAAGCACTTACACCACAGCTACAAAGAAGCACACAAGACAGAATCAAGTTTTCCAAAGCACTTCTACTAAAGATCTAGCCTTAAGAGAAGACAAATAAAAACAAAAATCGAAAATCTAGAATGAGTCAATGGAGTACAAGTATGGAATACGAAGGCACTAAATAAAAAAGTGCTTAATTTTTCTTTCTATAACAGAAAATTTTGGTGAGTATATATAATTAAATACTTTTATATTAGTAAAATTAAAAAGCTAGCATCCACTAGCACTAGCTCCTATGAACCCGTCACTATACCGCCTGCTATCCACATGCTATCATATTAATTCTCTTGAGGACCCTCTATAGAGGGGTAGGTATTGTCTTCATTCACAGATAGAGGCTCAGAATGGTTATACATACAATCAGGCATGAAATTAACATTTGAGCTCTCTCTCTGTCTTCGGGAAATACATCTTTACTCTGTATACCTCTGGTAAAATGGAAATTTAAAATGCTTAAATTCTGTGAGAATGTATATTAAAACTTCAATGGCATTTGATTAAGAATGCAGAAATACATGTTAAATGTTCACAAATTATGGAGATTATAGACTAGTGTTCAGAAATTGAAAAGGATTTTATCCCTGGGTAAAAGGTTGTAAAGTGCTGTAGTATTTTAGCAGAATCACTGTATGGGGTAGATATTAGAACGAACAGCTGTTTTTTAAAAGTACATTGACCTTGAAGAATCCTTGTGGAAAACAGTGACTGTTTAACTGAAGGGGCTTTTCAGCCATCCCTGACTTTGGTCACAAGACATCAGGCACACCTAAGGCTCTTGTATTATTGTGTCTTACACATGATACATAATAAAGGACTAGAGTCATGGAGGCATGTGATACTCTCCTTCAGTAAGACATGTAAATTAAGATTAGGGATCTTGATATGAGGAAATACTTTGTGTAACTTTCAACAAATATGGCTTGGTACAGCTGTTCGGGGTTCAAATCTATCAGAAGAGTCTGGATCTTTCTGCCGCCACATAGGCCTAAAAATTCATCTTGGGAGTGCCTTCTTTCTTCAACCGACCCACGCTACAGGGTGCACCACGGTACACCCCAACAGTAAAGAATAAGATATTTGGTCTCAAAGTATGAGCCCACAAATGTATAACTGCCTTGGGGAAAAGGCAACATTCCAGTGGAAAATCTGGGAGGTACCACTTTAACCAAGTGATCTAATTCAACATCACTGACCCTGGAATAAACGGACAGGAAAGGACTCCTGACGTGAGGTCCTGGGTCTGATAAAGCATCACTTGAGTAAATTATTGTCAAAGGTGGTTAATCTCAGTAAGATTATTGGACTAGAAATATAGTTCAGTGTTAAAAACTTGCCAGAACATATCAGGCCCTGGTCTAATTCCCAGCTACGCACAGACACACACACACAGCTGCACATGAACACACAAACATACAACACACACAAAAAGCTGAAGCATTTTTTGATAGAAAATTTTGTCTATAATTACATGAAAATGCTGTTATCTGCTGAAGCTGGAAGGTTTCTCCGGTCTCGCCCAGCCCCAAGGTCCCACAGCAGCTCAGACCCAAATAAACATACAGAGGCTTATATTAATCACGAACTGTATGGCCACGGCCTATGGCTCAAGCTTCTTGTTAGCTAGCTCTTTATAACTAAACTCAGCCCATTTCTATTCATCTATATGTTGCCACATGTTCTGTGGCTTTACCTATGTGCCATTACGTGCTGCTCCCTGGATGGCAGGATGACATCTCCCTTGCCTCTCCTTTCTACTTTCACTATCTCCCTTGGATTTTCATGCCTGGCTCCATCCTGCCCTGCCATAGGCCAATGCAGCTTTATTTATCAACCAATCAGAGCAACACATATTCACAGAGTAAAGGAAGACATCCCACAGCAATCTACTACTAGAGTAAGATTAACCAGGATAAATGAGACTAATTCAAGCACAGGACACAGACTTCAAAAATGTCAATGCAAAGCAAAGCAAAGTTACAATTCCATATAAAGCACCATTCTAAAAAAAAAAATCTATAAAACATGGGCGAGGGATTTGGGAGTGTAGCTCAGTGGTAGAGCAGCTGCCTAGAATATACACAGCTCTGGGTTTAATCCCCAGCACTTGGGTGAGGGTGGGGGGGCATAAAATGAAAAGAAATCTGCAAATTTTGACTGGATCCAGGATTGAAGAAAAATAAAAGACACCATGATGATTAGGAAGTCTGACTGTGGGATATCAGCCCTGTCTGCATTACTCTAAGCATATTACACTTCTTCAAAGTGGTAACAGTGCTTTGGTTAACAGAAAAGTATGCTTATGTGAGCCACCCCACAGGCCAAATTCACTTTTGTAAAACATACAAACCATGTGTTCAACGTACTACTGTTCTTTCATCTTTCCTGTAGCTCTGAAAGTTTCATAATTGGCAGGGGCAAATTCAAACACACACAACTTCTTTCTACTCTGTGTTCTCAGAGTACTAAATTTCTGCCATGGTTTAGATATGAAGTGTACCCCACAAAGGCTCATGTGTTCTAAGTTTGGTCCCAAGCTAGTAGATTGCAATTATTGAGAGTGATGGGACTTTGAGGACTCTCCTAACCAATGGATCAACCCACTGGTGGATTCAAAACTTGATGGCATTACTAGGAGATGGTATATGCTTTCAGAAGTAAGACCTAGTTACAGGAAGGAAGCCATGTCCTTGGTACCTATAGCTTGTCCTAGGTATGTTTGTTCTTCCTTCCTCCCCCTCTCTTTCCCTCCCTCTCTCTGTCCTTTGCAGAACTCAACATATTTGACCTTGCCAGATACTTTTTGACTGTTTCTCTTCTCCAAAAGTATGCTGAAGAAATGCTTATATTCAAGTCATCAACACCAGGGCCTTCACTCACCACACCTCAGTAATCATCAGTTGAATTAAATATTTGCTTTTGCAAGGTACCTGCATTTTAAAAGCATTTAAATGACTCCTAACAACTATTTCATACTAACAAAATATACTTTGGAATCTTTAAAAATTTTAATAATCTTAAATTAAGTGTCTGAAGGGTTATTAAAAAGAAAGGCAGGACCCATATGATGACTTTAGGCTCAGGAGGGTGCTAGCCACCCCACAGGCCAGCCTGGGTCCTCAAGGCCTGGGCTGGTGAGAAGACATATTCGGGCTCACCTGATGCCTTTCGGCTCAGGCAGGTGGGTGTCATTATGATGAACAAATATGTGGTGGAGAAATACTATAGCCAGGGTCTGAGTTGATGTCCTTGGCTCCTGTTACCACCAAAGACTGTGGAGATGTCCGGGGTTTGGCCTACCACCTGAATTCATGTGGTGTCCAAGAGCCATGCTATAGCTGTGCCATACTGATCTGAGTGGCCTGGGCTGCCACCTGGGGCCATGGTCCCCAGGCTTGGGCTGCTGCCAAAGGCCATGTCTGGGTTCATAGTCCTACTGCAGCTGGAATCTGTGTTAACCTTCATGGCCCAGGTTGCCACCAAAGGCCACATGGAAGCTCAGGGGTCTGGGTCACAACCTATAGCCTTGTTGAAGTCTGAGAGCCATGTTGCAGCTGGGGCCATACAGGTCTGAGTGGCCTGTGCTACCACACGGGGCCATGGTGTTGTTGGGGCTCGAGCTGCTGCTGCTGGCCATGTATGGGTCTGTGGCCCTACAGCAGCCAGGGTCAGTGTTGATATCTGTTGCTCCTGTTACCACTGAAGGCCATGCAGATGCCTGAGGTCTGGGCCGCCACCTGTGTCTGGGTCTGTGTTGATGTCTGTGGCCCGTGTTACCCTAGGGGGCCAGAGGAACCATGTGGGATGAAATCAGAGGGCCATGCTGTGCCAGCCCCACCCTTTGCTGGCCCTCAGAAAGCTGGCCCTGCCTCTCACTGGACACTGCACCAAGAGAGCTCCCCCCACTTCTTGAACTTGAGAGAGAGAGCCCCACCCCTCATCATGGGCATGAGAGAACTGGCCTTGATGGCATGGGCATAGGAGAGCTGGCTCTGCCCCTTGCCTGAGGGGGGCAGCCCAGTGGCCAGGACTGATCAGCTCAGCTACCATCCAGGCCCACCTCCAGGGCCTTGGGTTGGCCCATCCTAACATCTACCACATCTATGACCTGCTGGAGTGTGCAAGGATCTATATGACTCAGGGCGTGGCCAAGAGGAGCTTCAATGAGGGTTCAGTGATGATGGTGTACCAGCAATGAACCAGCAATGTATGTGCAAGTAAAGCTGATTAGACAAAAGGGAATACTGTGTGGACATCAAAGCTACCAATGCCACTAAGACGAATGAAGAGGTGTTGGAGAGGTGGGAAAGATGGAAGAGGGAAAAAGTGTCTTTTGTTTTGTTTTGTTGTTGTTATTGTTCATTTGTTTGGTTTGATTTGATTTTTTTTTAAAGTTTTCTTTTGGGGGAGGACACTACAAGGGTAAAGGGCAGATATGGGGGGAACTGGGAAATGAGTGGAATTGGGGTGCATGATGCGAAATTCCCCAAGAATCAATAAAAAAAATGTTAAAGAGGAAGGAAGGAAGGAAGGAAGGAAGGAAGGAAGGAAGGAAGGAAAGTAGAAGGTGAGAGGAGGTGAGGTGAGGTGAGGTGAGGAAAGAAGGAAGGCAGACAGGCAGGCAGGCAGGCTAGGGGCTAGAGAGAGGCTCAGCAGTTAAGAGCACTTGCTGCTCTTCCAGAGGATCCAAAGTTTGGTTTCCAACACCTGCGTGGTTGCTGTGGGATGTTCTGTAGGCTGTGAAAATGTGTTGCTTTGATTGATAAATAAAATGCTGATTGGCCAGTAGCCAAGCACGAAGTATAGGCGGGATAAGCAGAGAGGAGAATTCTGGGAAGAGGAAGGCTGAGTCAGGAGACACCAGCCCGCCGTCTAGGGAGCAGCATGTAATGACACACAGGTAAAACCACAGAACACATGGCGACATAGATGAACAGAAATGGGCTGAGTTTAAGTATAAGAGCTAGTCAGTAGTTAGCCTGAGCTAATGGCCAACCAGTTATAAATAATATTAAGCCTCTGTGTGATTATTTTATAAGCAGGCCACGGGACTGCAGGGCCCAAGCAGGACCGGAGACACTTCTAGCTACACATGGTGAATCACAACTGCCTGTAACTTCAGCTGCAGGAGATCTGACATCCTCTTTCAGCCTCTGTAGGCGCCTACATTCACATAGTCACAGACACATATTCATAAATAAAAATAAATCTTAAGAAAAAAGAAATGCTGACTAACCAATATTTAACTTATGAAACACCAAGGGATAGTTCAAGGTTTACTATTTCATATAGTACAAATTCAATCTATAAGCATAATCTCACTTTATAATTTGTATCTCAAGCTAATAATGTTTGTTCTAGAAACACTGTACAACTTTATTACTGAATTTTACATAGCAAACTGTCTATATACTTTGATTTTATATTTTCAAATTAATGCTAAAATGCACCATACAATGTAGAACACAATGATCTTTATTTAGACATGCAAGGCCTTGATTAGCAAGGGAGTAGAACAAAGTAGGTTGCCAGCATACTGTAAAAGAAGGGTCAGCAAACTGTGTGCCCTGGTCCGTATTTGGTTACTTATGTAGGGCCCACAACCTAGGAATAGCTTTTATATGTTTTAATTGTTGAAAATAAATGAAAATAAATGAAAAGAAAAATGTCCTATGACATGAAAATTATGGCATCATTTCAAAGTTCATAAAAGTATTACTGGGACACAGCCATGCTCTCCTATTAACATATAGTCACGGCTGCTTTTGATATAATGGCAATCCACAAAAACCTCAAATACAACCTGATTTTTACAGAAAATGCTTGCTGGCCACTGTTATAAATGAATATGATTCCAGAAGGAGAAACTTCAATTTCCAGAAGACAACGGGAACTCGTAGGTCTGTTTATTCTGTGCTACTCATGAGGACCTATACTTCTACAAACTTTTATAAATGTAAAGTATGTCTCTTTAAGACATAAAGAAAAAAGAAAAAAGTATCATCATTGTGAATTTAAAGATGTACAAAGCAGATATCATTTCCATGGTTCCAAAATCAAAGTAAGAGAGTGATTTTTCAAAGCCCTTTTCAGAATCAGGGTTTGATTGTGACAAGGAGTCCAGACAGAGGGCCACAAATACAAATCACACTCATCCCCTTATACAAACCATTCAGAGCAGTGTAACTAAGGAAGACAGTAACAGTAGCTTCTAACTCAAGCACAACATGGGTTCAAGAGGTGGCCTGGGGGATGTGCAACCAGAAAGTTAAGGCAAATTAGCACCGAAGGCTCAACTGTATAAACGTGTGAACACAGGTATATGTGGTCACTTGCAAATCTCAGTCAGATGTATCCAGATGCAGACTGAAGGCTTGTGTGCTGCTTGCCAAAAATGACTCATTGGACCTATTTAATTGCATTAGTTCAGGTAGTTCTGATGTGCTGTAAGAAGGGAACTATATCTCTGTGGAATAATTTCATAAAAGCCCACCAACTCAGTTTAACCAGAAGACCCACAACTCAAGATGAGGAGACCTTCTCCTGAGTATCTGCCAGTACTGCTCAATTTTCAATGTCAAAAACAAAGCAAGAAAGACTAAGAAACTATCACAGACAAAAGAAGACTGGACAGACAACTAAAAACAGCTAGTGGAATGGATCTAGGATGGAGAGGGCTATTAGTGTAGAAACTGGTGAAATCTAAATGGGGTATGGACTTTAGTTAATACTCAGGTCCCAACAATGATTTCTCTGATTTTTAACAAATGCATTCGGGGAAACAAACTGGGTGAGTGATTATGAGAACACTCTGGAAGCATGTTGTAGTGTACACCTATAAGTCCAAGCACTTATTTAAAGTTTATTCACAAGGTACATTCTACAGTCACAGCTATGGACATTTTATACTCCATTATAATAAAAGCAATTGCTTTCTTTGAAGTCACAAGCTCTTATCATTCACTCTGAGAAAATATCTGTCAAATAGTCAAGTCTAGATAGCCAAAAGACTCCATTTCTGGGAAAATAAAGAATCCAAATTAAAGAGCAGCTCATTTGGCATGCCCCTTAACTCCAAGGATGTCTTTCCTGGGTCAGTTTTTGTTCTCTGGGACACAGCAGAAGAGCTTGCATGCTACCAATTTTGTGACATAATACCTGGGGTGGGGAGTAGAATTTTCACTGCTTCACCAAGCTCTTTCCTCCACTATTCATCTCAACCTTGGGTAGATTAAGTGGTACTGGTCACAAATGAGTAGCATGCTGGGAAACCTGCCTTAGCTGCTGTTCCCTTAATGCACACAAGCTGCTGGTAGACAAGGTTGTTATAGTGGCCTTCTGCTTAGAGGACATAAATCATGATCCTCAAAAGAAGCTCATACTAATATGGAAACGGTCCACAGGTACTTATAGAGACAAAGGCAGAAATACTAGCTATACAGTCAGGCCCCTAGAGAGTTCTAGGCTATCTAGCAAGAGGAAACTAGGCTAGACGAAAGCTTCATGGATTCAAGCTCATAGTCAAGAATTGGCAAGCAGTTATTTATGTGCCCTCAGCAGCAGGAGGCTCCAATCTGTGTTTTCATCTGCTACTAACTCTCAGCTTTTGCTTCCCCTGCCAGCTCGGGTTCTCTCATCTTGATAGCTTTTGAGTCACTGACCTCTTTGAAAACCAGATAAAAGAAAGAAACTCGAGGTCTCTACTCTCTAGATAATGTGTCTTAGAACAAGCATGTTCTACAATGTCCAACTTTGCTGCTCCATAGTTAGAAAACCTAATCTGGTTTTTTTTTTTTTTTTTGGTTTTTTCAAGACAGGGTTTTCTCAGTGTAGCTTTGCGCCTTTCCTGGAACTCACTTGGTAGCCCAGGCTGGCCTCAAACTCACAGAGATCCGCCTGCCTCTGCCTCCCGAGTGCTGGGATTAAAGGTGTGCGCCATCACCGCCCGGCCCTAATCTGTTTTTTGCTTGCTGTTTCTCATTATGAATGTCCTCACTGTAACTATGACTCCTCTCCACAGTCCAATCATAGTCTTACCCTTAAAGAAAAGGATCTGATAGGTTTGCTCATCTCCTCTTCAGGAGCCAAAGTTTTACTGCTAAGCCTTACATGATACTAATCTACCCTAGAACAGTTAGCTGAGTTTTTGGGTCAGGCACCCCATCTCCAGGCCAACAACCACAGGTAAGATGGCAGGATCACACAGTACTAAGTATGCTGATATAGAGTCAAAGGCAGCATTTTCTTTGGCAATTTTCCTCAGAAAAGACACGTGGACATAGCAAACATCTGAATGAACGGAGAGCTCTGGTTAAAAAATGGACAGATTACCGTAAATGAAACGGGTCACAAATGAACCGTAAAGTAACTGTAGCGCACTGCTGGCAGACAGAGTGGGAGGAGGCACTCCTGCACGACAATGACTCGCCTCCAGGCAAACAGGGAAGACGGGGGAGAAGGGAACCCCCAAGACCAAGCAAAGGGACTTGGATTTCAGAGGACCAGCTGAAACACAGCTTTCTAGCAAAATGATTCCCACATACCACAGAAGTCATTTTTAAATATCACGACTCAGGCCACGTACAAACGACAGGAGTCGGGAGCCTGGTAGAAATTGGTGAAGGTCCTAGCGGTGGGCACCTTGCTTCTCAGCACTAACATTCTGATTTTCTGCAGCACAGCTAAGATGATTATTGCTGCTCAATGTTTGCTAATAAGGCATTTGAATGTGTTAATGTAGATGTGACAGGTACAAACTTTGAGTGCTAAAACTTGGAAGGCTAAAACAGGATCACAAATTAGAGGCCAGCCTATGGATTTGAATGGCAAGTCAGTAACATTTTAAACAAGGTCCCTGAACCTTGGTACTTCGGACATTTTGGGTCAGGTAATTCCCTGTTATTTGGGCTATCCTGTGCACTGCAGGAAGGTTCACAGCACCACTGACTTCTAACTCATTAGAAGCAAGTCATACACATTCTTCTCTAGCCATCTTGGCTGTGCTCATCAATAACATCTATAGAAACTAGAGGCACTCCCAAAAGAAAAGCACTATTCCAAGTAGAAAGAGGGATGCAGAGTAGGTCTCTTTTCAGTTCACTTCACTCCCCTTCTCTGTCTAATATGTTAGAGCATGTTAATGTTATTTTGCTAAAATGCTTACACTGTAAGGTTATATTATACAATTATACAAAGTTTACTATTATACTCCCCAGAAGTTCTTTATGCTATATTCTAGTTAATATTTCGAGGGTTTTACTTACAGTGGGTCATACACAATTAGATGCTGTTGAGGTCCAAATGTCTCTCTTCAAAATTCATGTTGAAATTCATTCTTCAAGGGGGTGGTATTAGAAGGTAAGCTTTAAGAAGTGACTGAGTCAGAAGGACTCTATCCTGATGAATGGACTGGTGGTTTTTTAAAGGAAGGAAACTAGCTTAGGTCCCCTTTGTTCTTCCCTTAGGCACAGCATTGGTTCCCTGTGTCCTTCTGTCCCTTCTACATGAGACAGAGTTCAAGGTGCCATCTTGAAAGCAGAGAGAACAACTCACACCAGACACAGAAACTACCAGTGCCTGGATCTCAGACCTCCCAGACTCCAGAAATTTCAGAAATAAATCACTTGTGTTTTTTAAATTTTTGTTTTGTTTTGAATTTTGTTATTAATTTTTAAAACGAAAAATGGAAACAGATATGCCATGTTTATTATATATGGCATCATACAATGATGCTGTTGTACTTTGTCACCTAATATAATGGATACCTCTAAATCAATAAATTTAGATACCACCATTATTTTAATATGTAGGTCACAGATGGTCTTTCAAAAACACGATTCAGAAGCAAGAACCGTAAAAAAAAACAGGCTGCACTACGTAAGGCATTTCCATGGCAATAGGGAAGGCAAAAATACCCTAACAGACACAAAAGTAGCAACTTTCATAATGGGGCAAAACTGGTAAACATTAGGATTAAGAAATTCTGCTCCTTAAAAAATACAATAAAGAGAAAGGAAAAGCAAGCAATGAGTAAATGTTGTTATCCATACAGCATTTATCCAACAAATGATTCTTATCCATGATGTATAAAGAATACCTACACCAGAAACTGGGAACAACCCAGATGTCCCTCAACCAAAGAATGGATAAAGAAAATGTAGATACACGATGGAGTATTACTCAGCTGTTAGAAAAAAAATGGCATCATGAAATTTGCAGGCAAATGGAAGGAACTAGAAAAAAAATCATCCTGAGTGAAGCAACTCAGATTCAGAAAGGCAAACATGATGTGTACTCATTTATAAGTGGATATTAGTTGTTAAGTAAAGGATAATCACACTACAATCCACAGATCAAAAGAGGCTAAATAACAAAGAGGGCTCTAGGAGGAACACAGGAATCTCATGTCCCTAGGAAGGGGAAATAGAATAAATTTTTCAGGTGGACTGTGGGCAGGTAGGCATGGGAACTGGAGAGATCAGGTGGGGAAGGGAAGGAGAGAGGGATGGAAGGATGGAGGGATGGAGGGAGAGACAACTGGAAGGAATAGGGGGGCATTAGGGAGTGATGTGAAAACCTAGTACAGTGGAAACTTCCTGGAACCAATGAGTGTGATCCTAGCTAGGACTCCTAGTAATGGAGGATACAGAGCCCGAACTGGCCATCTTTGATAACCTGGCAAGGCTCCCAGTAGTGGGACTGGGACACCAACGCAGGCACAAAACCTTCAACTCACACCCATCCTGCCTGCAAGATATGCTGGGGAAATGGTGGTTCAGAGCTTGTGAGAATGGCCAGCCAATTACTGGTCTAACTTGAGGCCCAAGCCACAGGAGTGAGCCCATGTCAGACACTGCCTGGATGGCCAAGAACCAGAAGTTGGATGGCTCAGAGACCTAGGGTAAAACCAAACACAAATGACCAAAAAAAAAAAAAAAAAAAAAAATCAATGAAATGATTCCTCATGATACTCTCCTAGACTCATAGATTGGTGCCTAGCCCAATCATCATCAGGGAGGCTTCCTCCAGAAGTTGATAGGAGCAGATGCAGAAAACCCATAGCCAAACATTAGGTGGCACTCAGGGAAAAAGAGGGGGAAAAGGACTGTAGAAATCAGAGGGGTCGAGGACACCAGGAGAACATGGTCCACAGAATCAACTAAGCAGGGCTCACAGAGTCTCACAGAAACTGAAGAGGCAATCATGGAGCCTGCATGGGTCTGCTCCAGGTCCTCTGCATACATGCTGTGGTTGTTTAGTTTGGGGTGTTTGTGAGACTTCCAATAGTGAGAGAGGGGGAGTGTCTCTGACTCTTCTGCCTGCTCTTAGGGCCCTTTTCCTCCTACTAGGTTGCCTCATCCAGTCTTGATATGAGGGTTTATGCCTGGTCTTATTGCATCTTGTAATAAGATATCAGTTTGACTGATATCACCAAGAAGTCTGCTTTTTTTCTGAAAGGAAATGGAAGAACAGTGGAGGGAGGGGAAACTGAGGTCAGAATGTATTGTATGAGAGAAGAATTAAAAAAAAAAGAAAAGAAAAGAATACCTACAAATAACTAAGAAAAGTCACCCTACTGATAAGTGGGCATAAAACCTGGGCATATGACAAAAAGCCAACAATCATATAACAAGGTGTTCAACATTGACCATACACAGCAAAATGCAAGATGAAACCACAACATTATACATTACACATATATTGAAAGGATGTTGGGAATAGGGTTATAAATTTGTATAGTCTCTTCAAAAAAAAATAGGCAATATGAAATAAACAAGTATATACATATCTTGTGACCTGGCAATCTTGGTCTATACTCACTAGAATACATAGAGATGGTCACCAAAGACATGTAAGTCAATGTTCACAGCTGCACTTGCATTTGTCAAAAAAGAGAAGCAGTCTATCCACCACAGAAAGGAAATATGAAATACAATATATTCATTAAATATAATGCTACAATCACCTATTGAAGACAACCTACCATTACACACAACCAGATGGATATATCTCACAGACACAATGTTTGGATAAAAGCCATTCAAAATATTACATATTCTTCCATTTACACAAAGTATACAAACAGGCTAAACTAGAATAAGGTCAGAAAGCAGTGGTAATCTTTGGAAGAGGTATAGTAATCAGTGGAGCCTTATGTGCTAGTCATACTGTTTCTTATTTTAGGTTACACCTAGATGTTTGCCATGTCAAAGTGTATTAAGTTAGATCTTTAAGATTGATGCATTTTCTGAATATGTGTGTGTTGTATGTGTATCATATATATGTATAACACTCCAATAACAAGTCTTCTTTTAACAAATTTAACTATAGGCAGGGCACAGTGATGCACACTTTTAATCTCAGCACTGAAGAAGCAGAGGCAGGCAGATTTTTTTTTAATTGAAAACCAGTCTATTTGTCTAAATAGCAAGTTACAGGCCAGCCAGGGCTATACAGTGAGATCCTGTCTTGCCAAAAATAAAAAACTGATAAAGTATAAGCAGAAGTGAAAACGAGTCACAAAACATACAAGCTATACTCGAGTTGAGACTCCTAAATTTTCCTGTTTCCATTAGAACCACCTGCTTAGTATGCAGTACTCACGACTTCCTTTTACTTCTCAGTTTTATTTTCACCAGACACTCATCTGCCTTTCCTACACAATGCATGCCAAAAAAAAAAAAAAAAAAATATCTTCTGACTACTTTCAATCTGCCAATAAATTTGCTGAACACGAGTGACCACAACTGATAAGATGCCTGAGGAGGAACAAGCAGGACCTGTCTGATCATCTTCCTTTGCCCTGACATCTGTCATGATCTTTTGCACAGAGCAGGTCCTCTATAAACATGGACAAAGCAGGTATCTGTAAGACAGGGCTCAAGGGAGCTCCAGGTAACAAACTTAAACTTGAATTCTGAGAAGCAGAGATGTACTTCTAGCTTTAACAAGAACAGGATTGCTAGGAATGGGGCAGGGGAGAAACAGAGGATGGTTTTCTGGTGGCATGAGTTGAGTTTAGAAAGAAAGTGCCGCCCTGGCACAGGAGAGAAAGCCATTTCTAATGCAAGGGAGAGTGAGAAGTACAGAGGCAGGAAGTTTTTGGGCAAAGCAAAAAGTGACTGGTTGCCAGGGACTGGATCACACAGAGGAAAGCAAGCACTCTTCTTTACTAGGTCAGCATAGAGTTCAGGTATTAGTATTTTTCCAAGGTTCCACATTACTGATTTTTTTTTCAAAGGTTAAGAATTATGCACTACCCTTAAATAGTCTATTTCACTGCAGAGATGGTAAAAGGATGAAGATATGGCCTGTGGTTAAAAGGACTAATTTCCCCCCCAGTTAATATTTAACTTTAATAAGCAATCAAGGGCCAACAAGATGGCTCAGTGGGTAAAGACACGTTACAAGGCCTGACAACCTGGATTCCAGCCTTAAAATCCCCATGAAGGAAAGAGAGAACAAACTTCTAGAAGTTATTCTCTGATCTCTCATGTGCTCTAACATGTATGTGCACTCATACAAATAATTGTAAGAAATTTAAAACTAAATAAACAACTTAAGCATTTTAGGAATTTTGTTTTTTGTTTTTCAAGATAGGGTTTCTCTATGTAGCTTTGGAATCGGTCCTGGTACTCTCTCTGTAGACAAGGATGGAATTGAACTCAGAGGTCCATCTGCCTCTGCCTCCCGAGTGCTAGGATTAAAGGCATGCACCACCACCACCCAGCTAGGATATTTCAAAATGAAAAACATATATATACAATTTATAAAAAATATGATTAAATAATACTATTTATATGAACTCCAATTCTTTTTGACAACAATCTATCTTTATTTTTGAATGTGTGCATTTGTCTGGTCTTGAGGAGGCCAGGAAGGGCACTTATTCCTTTGAGCGGAGTTACAGGTGGTTGTATGTGGATGCTGGGGAACCATGCTCAGATCCTTCACAAGAGCAACAAATACTTTTAACCAAAGTTATCTCTCCAGCCCCTGAATCTAATTCTTTAGTTTAGATGCTCCTTTATGTCACTAAAATTAAATGTGAGTTAATGCAAACACTGGGAAAGTCAACCACCTTTACTTTAATTTTCTCATATGTAATGAGAAGCTTAGAACAGATGACCCTCAAGAAACTACTTTTGGTTCCAATGTGCCACATGTCTTTGCTTTAGACAATTTTAGAAACATTATTTGGTGATGAGAGCAGATTCTTTTACCTCCCACTGCCTCTAGGAGGCATCAAAATCCCTTACTAAAATTATTCTGCGGTGGTTTATTTTACTGACTATGTCTAATCCATTGGACAGTGGACATCAAAAAAACAGATGCTGAATCAAAAGAATCCAGTATTTTGTTCTGTGCTGTGGGTAACTGATGAGATCATTTGTATTCCTTTCAGCCCAGCAATAGGAAAGTCACTACCACATGTACCCACATGCAAGACCCTGGGCTGCTAGACTATAGTAAAATAACATTTGCTGGTCTGTTTGGTCAAGAAACTTTGAAGCTCAGGGGTTTCAGTAGCACACGATTTTGCTAACACAGCTCTGCTGATGCCAATTAACATTTTTATAGGTACTTTTGTACCAGTAATGCCAAAAGCCTTCTTGTGGGCAAAGTCCTACAGAATTCCAGAGGTTCTGTCTGCCCACAGTCCAGCTGAGGCATTCAGTGTAAGGACTGCTCAAAGATGAATTAGCTCTTTGTTTCTTTTCTGCTATTTCAGAACCCTTTCTGATGTTTCCACTGATGTCTGGCCATGTCATGACACCAGAGCAGACTGCTTGAAACCACTGTTTACTCTGGCCTGCATACAGGTCTGCTTAAAAGACTTCACCAAAACACCCCTTTCAGAATACACAACAGCCTTTCAGTGGCACTGAGCGATAACATGGGAGCAAAGTATTTTAAATTACACCTAACAACACTTCAGTAAACTCCAATTTCTACTTTCAAAAGTAATCAAGTAGTTAGTTTTTAAATGTATTGAAGCAGGTAAAAAGGAGAATATAAAGTAAGCTTTATATGTAAATAGTGAACATTTGGAAAGCATTGGAAATGCTTTGTAAGTTTTAGCAAAGTAATATTTTTTTAAGTAAAAAAATCCTTTGTAGCACATATAGAAAAGAAAAAGTATATAGACAGATAAGGATTAAATATTGAGATGTGAATTAATATAGAAATTTGAGAGAATAACACACCAAAGATAGAAAAGGAAGGAAGGAAGGAAGGAAGGAAGGAAGGAAGGAAGGAAGGAAGGAGACAGAGATAAATAAACAAACAAATAAATAAGGTTCACTATGCACAAAGTAAAAATCTGAACAAAGCTGAAATAATTTGTTTTTTAGTAAAGGCTTACTCTGTAACACTAGGAGTTACAAAGATAAACCTATGAACACAGAAACACATTTATACCAATGGCACCATTAAAAATAAAATATAGGGGCTACAGAGATGAGTCAGTGGTTAAGAGCACTGGCTGCTCTTCCAGAAGACCTAGGTTCGATTCCCAGCACCCACATGGCAACTCACAACTGTCTGTAACTCCAGTTCCAGGAGATCCAATGCGCTCTCTGGCCTCCTCATGCATCAGGCACACAAGTGGTGCACAGACATACATGCAAGTAAAACACATTAAAAATAAATCTTTAACCAAAACCATCTTAGGTAATCTAAATGTTGTAAACTGAGAAACCGTAAGCAGAGAGGAGAACTTACTGTAACATGCGTTGTTTATACAACTATGAAAATAAAAACATGGTGATTTTATCTTGAGTGGTCATCATTAGCAACTCAAACAAAAGCAAAATCTGTTGACACGGGAAAACAACTTGTAGGCTCAATAAGAGTATTCTATAAAAACCTTCTAAGATGAACTCTTATAATGCTCACAGCATTTCTGTATAACCACAGAGAAATTCAGTGGCTCTGTAAAACCTCTCACTTTGAGCCATCATAACAACTGCCCAGATCAGCTCATTCTAGGACATGAGCCTGCACAATCAACACAGGATGAAGTATGACTTCCATATCCACACCATGCTTCTGTCATCTACTGCTGAGTAGCAAAGGACCGCAACACTCAGCAGCCTAAAACAGTAATTCGTAACTCAGGACTCTGAGCAGACTGGAACTCAGTTGGTGCTTTTGCTGCTGGTCTCTTGGATTTAATCACGCAACTGCACTAAAATATCCAAGACGGCTTCAGGACTCTCTTTACAGTCGAGCAGTTGGATCTTTTACATGACACCTGGCTTCAAAGACAGAAGTGAAAAATAACAGCCCTCTAAGACTATAGCCCAGAAATCCTAAACAATAATTTTTATGGTATCCATTAGCCAGTGAAAGTCAGTCACCAGGCCAATCTCATCTAGGGAAGGCAAGTGGACACTAGCTCTGATGGGCAGGGAAAAGGCAGTGATCATGAGAACCTCCAGTCATCTCTACATGGAAAAGAATCATCATTTAAGCATGACTTTATGACAGTTTCTTACTCAGTAATACAACGCAGGTAAAATAAGCTGTTTTGTCAATATTAGACCTACTTTTGTACATGTAATATATTTTATATAACAAATATATATACAGTAAGGGCTGTTAACTTAATTTGAACAAATCTGTACAAGAAAATCCAAATGAAGCGTTAATGTATCTTCAAGCATAGTTAAGGGCACTTGCTTTATGCACTGCCTTGTAAATACATACAAGCCCTGAATTTCCTAAGTGCATGGCTGTGTAGGGGACAGAGTTTAATACGAGTGCTTTCCTCTAGCTCTACCTTATTTTTTGAGATGCAGTCTCTCTTTGAACCTGGAGCTCACTGGTCTGGCTAGACTGGCTAGCCAGCAAACCCTCCCTCTCTATCCTGTGCCCCAGCACTGGGTTACAGACATGCGCCACCACATCTAGCTCTTTACATAGGTGCTGGGGTACCAAAGTCAAGTCCTCATGCTCATGCAGAAGAGCTTTACCCACTGAGCAATCACCCTAGCCCTTAAGAAACAATCTAAAAATTAAAAGCAGCATGTTCTTGAAAACCCAAGTGCTCAAAAACAGTGATTCCAGGCACATGCTGGCTTTACAAAATAAATTAATATTAAAAATTCTATCATTTCACAGAGATCTACAAAGTCACTAATGATACAATTTCATGACAAAACATCTCTCCCTAGAAGATAAAATGAGGACACAAATTAACTGGACAAAAAGTCAAAGGTTTTCTGATTTCCAAGTCATCCTCTTGTCATCTGTTGTATTTTACAGTTTTGATGATGTGTCCGAATTCTAAAGATACTGAATTGGAGGCTATGGAGATAGAAAATACCTAGAACTCCAAGTTACATTTTCACTCTCCATTACAGATACCTTTAAAATCATTTAATAAGTAACAAATACTTAGTTTAATACTATTTACAAATATTGAAATAATGGAAACTGCCAGCAAACCTCCTTTGGTACTATTATGATAACTATTAGTAGATCAGCAGTACTACACAGAATCACAAACTCAAGTTGCCAATTTATTAAGTTATTTGCTTCCAAAACTTATTACTTCTTGGAACATTACTCAGAGACTTGGTATATACACTTTTCTTTCTTTTTTAAAATACTTTTATCTACTCTGTGTGTGTGTGTGTGTGTGTGTGTGTGTGTGTGTGTGTGTGTGTGTGTATGTGTGTGTGTACACATTTGCCATGGCAAGCATGTGGAGGTCAGAGGACAACTTGCAGGAGCATGTTCTTTCCTTCTAATATGTGGGTCCTAAGGACTGAACTCTAAGACAGCATGAGAGAGTTAAGAGTCTTTATCTGCTGAACTCTCTCCCTGGTCCTCATTTTTCTTTTTATTTTGTCTTTTGAGGCATTATCTTGCTATATAGCCCTAGATGGCCTGGCACATATTCACTGTGTAGACCAGGCTGGCCTCAAACTGATAGTATTTTTCTTGCCTTGAGCTCCCAAGTGCTGGAATTACAGATGTGTATCATCACACCTAACTAGCTCTACACATTTTAAAATTCTCATTATAGTTACACCACTAAATTGAGACTGTTAACAACAAACAGCTCCATGCCCTACTTTAACAGCAGCAACCATAAGCAAGACTCTCTGATTAGACCCCACAGCTTCCTCCACCATAATTCCTTCAATGTCCTATCAGCGTTCAGTTCCCTCAGTCATGTCTCTAGATCTTCCTTCCATTTGACATAGGATTCCTCAAACCAGTAACAACTGTTCGTTTTGCTTTGTTTTGTTTGTTTTTTTCAAGGCATAGTTTCTTTACGTAGCCCTGGCTGGAACATGCTCTGTAGAGCAGGCTGGCCTCGAACTCACAGAGATCCCAAGTACTGGGATTGAAGCCATACACCACCATGCCTGGCTCTCAAACCAGTAACATTTTAATGTTGTTTTTCAGCTTTAACTTTTATGGAAGAATTACATAGTTTCCCCAAAGTTCCTGACTTTTCAAAAGACTTCCCTCAGGATTCATGATTTCAAAAACATACCGAAAATGCGAGGAAGAAATTCCCATGTGTAAAAACTAGTCTTCATGTTACCTTTGCTCAATTAAAAAAAATGACAATTTAGAGTTTGGTTTGGGGTTTAAGATTTTACTTTTATTTCAAATCTAGTTTTAGCATCCAGTACAGACTGCAGGAGAAAGTGATTCCTAAACAGAGAAATGACAGCTGAGAAAAATGAATGTAGCTAGTCACACTTCTAGAGACCATGACTGCTGACAATGGAACCACCAGCTACCTCAATACTCAGCCTCGAAGCTTTAAAGTCATGTTCACAATTACTAAGTCCAGTGAATTACTCTTACAAAGGACAGGAAGGAAAAAAGTGAAAGAACAAACTTATAGATTAAAGAGATTTAAGATATATAAATTAAATGAATATATGACCCTTGTTTGGGTCCTAAGTCAAATAAATTGATGGTGAAACAGATTATAAAACAAGAAAGTAGGACCACCGACTATACCAGATATCAGAAGATATTTAGAAACACTGTCAGGGCTGGAGAGATGGTTCAGAGGTTAAGAGCACTGGCTGCTCTTCCAAAGAGGTGGTGTATGAGTTTGTGATGACATTTTGTTGTACCCTAGTAAAATTTGCCTGAAGATCGGAGGACAGAGCCAGCACTAGATTAAACACAGAGGCCAGGCAGTGGTGGCACAGACTTTAATCTTAGCACTTGGGAGGCAGAGATCCATCTGGATCTCTAAGTTCAAAGCCAACCTGGACTACATGAGATTCAGTCTAGGAGAAAAACAGAGCCAGGTAGTGGTGGCACACACCTTTAATCCCAATACTTGGGATTCACACATTTTTAATCCTAGCACTTGAGATCTCATGCTTTTGCTACCAGTATTTGGGAAGCACACACACCATTAATTCCCGCACTAGGAAGGAAGTGATATGGCTAGGCAGAGAAAAGTATATAAGGTGTGAGGAGACAGGAACTAAAGCCTTTTTGGCTGGAGCTTTTTTGGCTGAGGACTCAGAAGCTTTCAGTCAGAGGATTCGTGGAGATAGAATCTCACCTTCCATTCAGTCTGAGGATTCAGTAGTGGTGAGAAGTTTCTCTAGTGGCTTGTTCCTTTGTCTCTCTGATCTTTCTGCATTTACCCCAATATCTGGCTCCAGGTTTTTATTATGAGACTATTTAGATTTCGAGCAACAGGGTTCAATTCCCAGCACCCACATGGCAGTTCATGACTGTCTATAACTCCAGTTCCAGGTGATTCGGCACCCTCACACAGACCTACATGTAGGCAAAACACCAATGCACATAAAATAAAATTAAAATAAAGTAAAATAAAAAAGAAACACTGTCAATACTCTTCAGGTGTGATGATAAGATTGTAATCATTTTCAAAGTGTTTTTATGCTTTAGAAATACCCACTAAAGCATTTACATATACAAGGCCCAGGTAAAACTAATGGACACTTACTTAGCATGTGCAAGGTCTTGGATTACCAGTACCTCAAAATACAAGACGGGGCAGGGAAAAAGCAGTCTTGGAATCTTCAGTTAAAAAAAAGATACAGCTGACATGGTAGCTCACATCTTTAATCCCAGCACTTGGGAGGCAGAGGCAGGCTGATCAGAGTTTGAGGCCAGCCTGGTTTACATACCAAATTCCAGGCCAGCTATGGCTATATTAGACCCTGTCTTCCAAAAAAGGGATATCCTTATTATGTTCCAAAATAATTCAAAAGGAGAGTAAGGTGGGAGTGGAGTAAAAGAACAGGTAAGAGAAGACAGATGAATAACAGCAGGGTAGTGGGCACACAGGGATCCCAGTGCAGTTTTTATTTTTGCATGTTTATAAGCTGTTTCACTTTGTTAAAAACAAACAAACAAACAGAAAACAAATCCTACTTTTAGCCAGGACAGGTCTTTTATGTGTCTAGCTATTCTTTCTCCTATGAAGGCCTCACGGGTTTGGCACTCTGACCCCTTACTTACAAGCATCTCTCCCTGAACTCTGTGCATCTCTATCACACCTACTCTTCATTTGAGCCCCTCCTTCCTTCCTCCTCCACTCTGGAAGAAAACCCCACATCCTCATAGGCCATCTATCAACCACTCTATGACCCAGTGTTATGCTAAAACTCCCCCAGCATCACCTGCATGAGATATTTTAAGAGTGAGAACGCCCCCATCTCCACACATCTCAGAGCTAAACACCACACAGTGAAGCAGACAGAAGTGCCGGTCACAGTGGCAGAAGTCTGCCCCTCTGCAGTTCTGTACCAGCACTTAGGAAATATCAACTGCCTTCACTAGAGACTCTGACAACTATTTTTTAAAAGGAAATTGCAAAATGTACTTAAATCGCACACTAATGCAAGAGATCCCTGTCAGCACAAGAAGGCTGTATTCTCACTTCAGAAAGAACTTATGAACAAGCAAAAAGTCTCCGTAATAACCCATTCCCGCCTCTACACACTCCAAATCCTCTGCCCCAAAATGCACATTTTACTGAAAATTTATGTTCTGTAATGAAAACAGGCACTGGCATGAAGCTGACATTACCTTGTATCTCATCTTGGGACAGGAATGAATGTAGAAACCCATATAATAATAGCTGAGTTGTGATGTTTTCTCATGCAGTTGTCTAGTAAAAGCAATTTCTCTGCCAAAAAACAAAACAAAAAAAAGTACAGTTAATTCTGGTTTCAATTTTCAAAAATCTATGTAATTCAATAAAATCTAATGGAAAGTATCAAAATACCCAATTCTTAAAAGAAAAATGATTTGTGTGTTTGTTTTCAAGACAGGGTTTCTCTGTGTAACCCTGATGGTCCTGGAACTCACTCTTTAGTCCAGGCTGGCTTCAAATTCAGAGATTCATCTCTCTTTCCCTAGTGCTGGGATTAAAGGCATGCACCACCATGTCCCGCAAGAAAAATGATTTTTAAAACACAGGGTAATTATTTCTAAAGAGAGGCCCCCAAAATTTCTAAATTATTTTGAAGAAATACATCTAAGTTCAAATTTTATTGGGCAAAAAAGCTGACCTATAGCCAACATAACATGAAAACAAAGCTATCTATAATACTCAATATGCTCTAGAATATTCAAGGAATCTGGGCTGTTTTAAGAGCACAACAAATTTTTTAAAACTTAATAGCCAATACGATACACATCAGGAAAAATTATATATGCATTTTCACACAACCCTTTAGACTGTATCTGATTCACAACTTACTGTGTAGCTAGGAACACAGTTTACATACACAGTTTTCCTAAAATGAGAGGGACAGTATCACATTCTCCCTCCATGCTTTTCTATTTATTAGCAGGGATGAGGGCTGCTGAAACAAAGAAGCTGAATCTTCACTGAAATGCTTATGTGTGAAGTTGTTGTAATTTGTATTAAGATAAATCTTGACACAAAATTTCCCCTACTTGTCCAGCTGAATAGGCAGGTTGTATATGAGTTTTAATAAATTTAAATTTCTAAAGCAGGAAGAATGTTGGTTTTGTCTTGAGAGTTTTCTTCCCTGTTTTTTTTTTTTTCTTCTTTTTAATAGCATCAATAGATACATAAAATTCAAGAGGTTTTGTTTTGTTCTGTTAGAGAGGCTTTTATATGTAGTGTAGCCTATCCCAGAACTTGCTACATAGCCCAGGCTGGCCTCAAACTCTCTTCCTCCTAGCTCAGCTTTCTGAGTGCTGAGATTGCAGGCATATGCCACCTTATCCAGTCGAGAAAGTCCATGTTGAAAGGACTACTCTATTCATTTTTCCAGTACAAATTTAAATCTTTGAAAGAATATCCAAAAATTAAAATGTTTCTATAACAGAATAAATGTTACTATTCCTAGAACTAATCTACTTTCAAGATTCAAACTGAGGAAAGATTCAAGCAAATGCAAGAGCCCCCCCCACACACACACACACCCACACTTAGTAGCTCTTGACCACAGCCTGGCTAGCCACAGTGGCACTTGTTTTCTTGGACCTGCCTATTTTGGATTACTGCACCACTTCTGACTCAAATCCATGAGCCATCCCCAACCATTTCTTCACACCCATGTCCGATGCTCCAACAAATTACTGGGATCTCCAAAATGCAGCCTGAATCTGACCACCTCTTAAAACCTCTATCTAAGATATTCTAGCCTTTAAATTATTTTATATGAAGCACAATTAAACACATA
>CABHPP010141279.1:0-40779 GCA_902168425.1 Peromyscus attwateri | reverse complement strand
CTCTCTCTCTCTCTCTCTCTCTCTCTCTCTCTCTCTCTGTTTCTCCAAGACTTCTATGGCTAATATTGGTAAGCTAGTACCTACCTCCACCCTCTGATTCAGAAAGGAAGTCACTGGTCACTCTTTTGCTGCTTCTCTGATCATTCAGGTTCTTACCCCAATAGAATCCTGAGTTTTTATTTATAAAGATAATTAGATAAACATTTCACTCTCTACTTCTTCCATCTGTAATACACATTAGACTTTTGGGCCAGCTCCACTCCATGCATGAACAAGCTTTTCTTGATCAGTGTACCACGGTCCTGGCCTCTCCAACATCTTGTAGTCTCCATTGAAACCAGGCTTCACCTTCTACTTCCATATAAGATCTATCTATCTATCTATCTATCTATCTATCTATCTATCTATCTATCTATCTTGCTAGCTCCCTCTCCCCCTTCTATCTCTAACTCTATCTCTGCCTGTCTCTAATATTATAGATAGAACTTAGGGCCTTGTGCCTCCTAGACAAGTGCTTTCTCTCTAAATGATAATCTGAAATATTTTTTAAAGCTACCTATTTTACTCTATTTGATTCTTTAAGAATATTTTCCACATTGATAAATAGCTTCTGGACTATATTAAATCTTCCTGTATTGTGAATTTCTTAGGATAAGTTCTTGTATTTGCAAATAGTGGCTCAAAGGTGGTACACATATGCCATGAAGTTGCCTTTCAGAAAGTGATGCCAATTTATGCCTCCACAAATTTTTCATGATTGCTGGCCATTTGCAGTTCTTATTTTGGGAGTCAGGTGGATTCCACTGTTGATATGGCAAGTCCATGGACATGAATATGAGCAATTTATGATAAAGTCTTTGAAGGTGGAAGAGGATTGTCTGTATTTCCTCCTCTGCATTTGCCATGACATAAAATTGCCTTTCAGATTTTCTATCAGTTGGTTTTTGCATCCCATTAAATGCTGCCTCAGCCTTCACATCTCCCCATGGTCTTCCATATCACCATCACCTTCCCGCACTTCCCCTCTTTGTGCCTTACTTATATTCTTCTATGGTCTAGACATTCAAAATCATAACAGGGAGATAATCAAGCTGCCTGGAGCTTTACCAAAAGAATGAAACATGAGCTCATGGCACCTGACTGGCTTCACACCAAGCTTTCAGGTCTCCCTCAGGGTCTAGACTGTGATTATACTCAGTGTTCCCTGGTAACTTCTTCTGAAGGACTAAGAAGCACCTGTATATACATTTCATTTTTTTCTTTCCAATGAGAGTGGTCTGAGCTTTGAAGAACTGCAAAGCCCCCAGAAGTTGTGTGTCAATAATTGCTGGGAAACAGCGCCCATTCCAACCAAGAAATCCTGGGAATCCCCTTGGCAGCTTGTCCTAGAGAGCCATCTGGCCCAGCAGAGAAAATCAGTCACTCCTCCTTTTTCATCATGGATACAGATTAGCAATGACGGAAAAAAAATCTCAGGGGGACCTACCACTAAATTTAGCTACTGACTTCCAGACCCCTTTACCACATAAATAGACGAGACAGTGTGCAGAGTGTTTCTGAAAAATAAAGTAAGTTCAAGTTTGAAAACAAGCCAAAATAATTAATAGAAACAGTTTCATTGCTGTCTTGTTTCTCTTCCTAATTAATATTTATGTGCACACATTCCAGAGACATTGATGTTTGCTTAAGAATACACTGTTACAATATTGTTTGCTACATCTGGTTTTGCAATAAGAATTCACTGAGCAACCTAAAATTGACAGATAAATACTCCGATACTTAAATTTCCTAAACAGGTGGAGCTATCCTCTTTTCCTAAAAACAGAGACAAAACATAGTACACTTGTGGATAGAGAACACTTATAGACTTAAAGTTCAAAAGGGAGTTTAGGGTATCAGATGATGATGTTGCTGTACTTTATGTATGTATGTATGTATGTATGTATGTATGTATGTATGTGTGTATGTGTGTATGTATGTATTGATTGATTGATCTTCCAAGATCCCTTTATGTTGAATTATCATCAGACTGTGTTCTGCAGACAAAAGGTCATAGAGAGAAGGTAGGCCAGGTGATCTTAAAAAGTCAAAGCCTTTTGTAGGAGGTAATGCTTGTGTTGGTAGTGAGTGCTGGGTGCCATTGCCATGGCTTTAATAAGACAGTTGTGCAATAGTAAACTATAGCTAGGTCAAGCCAATCAAGAGGTCTCTTTCATTTCAGTGAGTCATGTCACAGTCCAGTTTCAATGCAGTGGCAATGAATCCAGAAGTTTAGAAGCAGCTGATAGACTGTTATGCCCTTAATTACCACAAACCAAAATGTATCCACATCGTATCCACACCAGCAACAAACCCATTTTCAGTTTGTTAGTGGGGGTGCAAACGTCATCTAGGTCCTCCAAACAAGTAATTTCCCAGATTTCTGTAAATAAGCTCCTTAGGCAGCAATCTTAAATGAAAGTCCAGCCCTTTTGTCATTCAGCATCCATATAAAGCTTGCTAACTTCCAAGTGCTTTGCGATCATTGATCAGTTATTAGCCATTTGGTGATGGATGGGAGGACAATATAGTTCTTACATTGTACTTTGTATTTCTGTACTGAATAAAACTCCTCTCTCTCTCTCTCTCTCTCTCTCTCTCTCTCTCTCTCTCTCTCTCTCTCCCTTTCTCCATCTCCCCATTCCCACCACCACTGGGTCCACCTAATTGTTCTCTGAACTCTCAGCTCTATGAGGAAGTTCTCCATTTTGGTAAAGTTGAATGTTACAGACCCTCAGCCACCTCCATCCAGTGGCTCTCTATCACAGCAAAATTTCCTTTCCCTATCAGCTCTGTCAATCACACAAAATTAGAAAATCCTTTCTCTTGTTAAATGTTTCAGCTTGGACTCCCTGGTTCTCCTAGACTCTCATTGTTGGGAACAAATAATAAATACTTTTACTTCTTGTTTATTAATAAAACATTTGCCTCCCCCAATGCAAGAAGTAAGCAATTTGAAGTGACATTGCTGTTATGTTCACAGTTATTTTTCAGAACCACTGAGAGATACATGTATTTATCCCTGTTTGGGGAAGCCTGAATTTATGCATTTGGTTCTTTTGTTCAAGGCATACATCATTCCTTTGTATTTTGCCTGCTTTTCTTAGCAGCTTCTTTTGGTTTGTAAAATATCTATAGGTACTTGTTGCTGGAGAGAACTGGGTTTTTTAAAATCCTGCCAAGGACACTATGCCATCCTTTACTTACCATCTAAATGAGATCTTTTAATTGCATAAAGTTGCCAAATCTTCATCAAGGAATTATTTTGTTATGCATCTTGAATGATCCTTGACCTATTTTCACTGTTTGACTGGATATTGGTTGAGTATATCAGTACACTTGTTTGCAGCAGTATCAAGGGAGTCTCTTGGCTCCAAAATCAAGGTCTAGTTTCAGCAATCAGATCGGTTTCAACAATGCAGTTTGTCTTTGTCCAATCATCTCCAAGTTTCCTCCCACACTCCAACTAAGCTAACCCAATGCAGAACACAATTACTCTCTGCCACATTGTCAGACATTAATTTTCTCTCTTTTGCTAGCTAGCATCAAGAGTTTAATTCACAGGAGCATTCCTGCAGTATTCCCACAGACAGCAATTAATTTCTATCCATAAGGGTCTTGGTTCCTGGCATTCTTACTAATTGCTTAAACCTACTCTCTACTTAAGGCAGCTTGGGAAAAAAAATAACATCATAAGGAAAATTTCATCAATGCTCTCCATTTGAATTCTTTAACATAATTGAAATTTCTGAATGCTTTTTTTCCCCTGAAGTATCCAAGACCAAGGGACTTTCCTTAAAATAAAGACCAGACATCCATAATACTCATAATAAGCATGCTTTACTAGTGCTGTGAACAAATTAACCAAGATGAACAGAAAGAGCACATTCTGTTGCTTCAAGGAAACACTTAATGTGTATCTCTGCCCCTCTGACTAAACTAGCCTTTATCTCTCAAGATTGAGGGACAAGAATGATGTTACAAGCAATTAGCCTCAAATCAATCACAATTAGTCTATGTGTAGTGGAACAGGTTTACATTTCAGGATTTTAGATATTTATTAATCTGATCAAAATATTTGTTGCATACTCACCATACATAAAGAATAGAGTAGTGTTGAATTTGTCACAAACATCTCCAAGGCCCCCACAATAGTTACATACTAATCACTGAACACCTATGACCTAGATAACCTACAAGTGTACAACAGAATGCATTTCATTCCTGGCTAAGGGTCTTTGCAAGAGCAGTTGCTAACAGCCTCAACATGTCCCTGGATTCTATCTACTAATGAAGAGCTCCAAAAACCTAGACACCCCCCTCCCCCGTCTTTGTTGCTGTTGTATTGCTGTGAAGAGACACCATGACCTTATAAAAGCATTTAACTAGGACTTCCTTACAGTTTCAGAGATTTAGTCCATTGTCATCCTGGTGGGAGCATGGTAGCATATAGGCATACATGGTGCTGGAGAAGGAGCTGAGAGTTCTACAACCAGATATGCAGGCAGAAAGAAGAGGGAGAGCCACTGGGCTTGTTTGAGCTTCTGAAAACCTCAAAGCCCACCCCCAGTGACACACTTCTTCCAACATAGCCACAGCTGCTAATCCTTTTCAAATAGTGCCACTCCCTGATGACTAAGCATTCAAACCTATGAGTTTGTGAGGGCCATTAGTATTCAACCACTACACTCCCCAATCATGGTAAGAAAGAGATAAGATCCAGGTGAGGTCAGAGAATGACCCTGTTGTTCAGGAAACAGAAAAGCCAATAAATCAGGGGCCTCAAGAAGCTATAAAAAGCAAGGACATTGGTTATCTCATGGAACTGCCACACAGGAGTGAAGCTCTCTGGACAACTTGTTTTTACCTCATCAGAACCCAGGTTTGATTTCTGATCCACAGAGCTACAAGGTAACACATTTTTTAAGTTACTAAGTGTATGGTTAATTTACCATGACAGCAGTAGAAATTAATACTGGAGTTTGTCTGAACTCAAAATAAAATGGTCCCATTAATTAACTGTGTAATCAGTGCGTCGCACTTAATATTCCCAGTGTGTCAATTTCTTTACCTGCAGATTAGAGATAATAATATCTATTCTCTAACCTCATGAACTGCTCAGTGAGAGGAACTATAAGATAGAACAAGGGACACTAGCCCACTCCAGCATGTGGCTCTGGCAGGCTTTGCCCTTCTCCCCATCCCCTCTGCCTTGCTAAAAACCATTAGACTACATTCCTAAAGGTACCCACTCAGGTCTATTCCCTTATTTGGCCACTGAGGCTAACTACCAAAGTCCAGCAATCAGAAGCCCCCTTTGGCTCACAAAATTAACATGCCCAGTTAAAATTAAACACCTTATCCTAACACCGGTTCCCCCCGTTACCTTTATAAACTGTTATATGCCTATTGCCACGTCTGTCTCCTCTCTATCCAGAGGCAGTCCTTTGTCCCTCCAGGACAAATACTCCTTCCCTCCTTCCCTTGTCCCCTTCGCCTTCTCCCTTGTTCCCTGTCTCCTTTACCACAGCATCCTAGCCCATTCTAACACAGATCTCCCCTTCTTCTCCTAAAATTACACCTGCAAGATCATTTGCTGTTGTTTTTCTGCCTGAGTCAGAAACCAGCCACTTAACTTTTCTCTCCAACTGAATAAAGAATGTCTCTGTGAAAATAGGTGAGTGGATGTGGTTTGTGCCTAATCTGGGGTCTGGAAGGGAAGGAGCCCCCACTGTGTGGGAGTCCCCTTCAATAGCTCCAGCCAGAGGTTATTGGCACATGGAGTAGCTGATGAGTATATTACTGTAGTGAAAGTAGCCACAGTCTCTACCACATTATTGAGGTTTAGTATGAGACCCTTTACCCTAGGCTAATGGAGACGTCACTGATGTAAGATACTTAGGGGATGGGAGAAGACCTGACCACAACACCATGAGAGATTGCACTGCACACTTCTCCTTTATGGATGGTCCTAAGAAGTCAGGCTGCTTGCAATGGAAGCGATGTTTGTTTGAAATTCTCATGCAGTTGTGCCCCTTACAGTGTCCACAGTTGGGGTGTGGCTATTTGTCCACTGTGTTCAGTTCCTCTTCCATCACATTAACTCTAACCAACAAGGGAGTGTCAACTGAGGCAGCAGCACAAAGACTACCTCTGGAAAGAGCAGACTGCATCTCCTAGCGATGTCTGAGGCTCTCCGATCATCAACTGGTCTGACACAGCAAGAGCAGAGGCTTGATGCCCATACTTCACAGGCTTCTGTTTCCAAAGACAGAAGAGGTCAGAAGACTCAACTTCCCACAGACAAAAGAGAAGGTTCTAAATAACACAACAGATTCTGGAGTTGGGGAAGAGAACTTGGAATGCTAATATTAACATCACCCTGTAACATAGATTCTACTCCTAGAGAAGAGCCAACATAACTTCAATGAGCCTGGATCAATGCCCTCTTCAGAATCAGTGTGGGAATTCAATGGTGTTTGTTGTTTTGCCCTAGTTTAATGTGGAATCCTGGGAATGACAATGAAAGTAGTTTCTTGACACCTTAGTGCATCCAGGAGTCCTAAGAAAACTGTTTATTTCAAGCTCCACTGGGAAGAGGAAAATAATCAATAGTGGCTGAACACAGCAGTGCATACTTGCTGAAGAAATATTACAGAGACTGGAAAACCACCTGATTAAGAAAGTAAGGAAGAGCAGACAGAAGCATTTTCTTTGTGAACTGGCACTAATTATGCAGCTCAAATAGTTAAATGTGTACCTTGTCTTTATATCAAATATTTTTACAAACTTTCTTCTATGACTTTCACCAAAGAGTTTCTCTGGGATCTTCACTCCCAACAGTCTCTATGCTATTAGCACAGAAGTAAAAGTCTTGTCACTTGAGTCTGCCACCTCTTCTTCCCACTCCAAATGGGCGTATCTAAGAAGGCCACAATGTGGAATGCTGTTTGTTTCAAGGTGGTTAGATATCAGAGGACTTTACAGTATTTTTATAATCTTATAATTATAAATAAAGCTATAAATGTCTTATCCAAGACTACTATAAGATTACTTATCACTGAACTAAGTTCTCAACTCTCCATGCAGGTGTCAAATATGACAAAAGCAGCCTATGGACAGGGCATCTTGGTCCTTGCTTCTGGTAACTGGTCTTTGAATAAATCCACAAGTTTGTCTTAGTGATTTCAGGGTACACCCACAAAATTTCCACCAGGTCCACCCCCTTCCCATTGCAGCTCTTGCTTCCATAACAACTGAGTCCCCATTGATTTGACAGAAGCAGTCACCTTATTGGTACCCATAGCTGCAGACACAAACTCTAGTCTCTCACAAAATTAGGAAGAGAACTATGTAACTCTTAATGAAGGCTAATCAATGTTCTATGGATAATAAAGGGAAATAAGACAGAGAATAGTTTACAACAACCTACTTGAGATCAAGCAATGACAGATGTTCCTAGAAGGTCATGTCTCTGTTTCACTCCCACTATCTCTCTGGAGCCAACCTCTGACTCCCATTTCTGGAACAAGAAAGGCTGTCTTGTCCATGGATCAGTAGCTTAACAAGCTACCTCCTGCCCCAGGGAAAGGAAAACCCACCTTTCTTATTTCATCCTTCAGCCTGCCTTCCAAGTCATCACATCTTGGGCTAAAATTCACTTCCTTCCAAATGATCAGCAAAAGTTTATTGTATTGCCATCCTTAAATAATGAAGTTTGAGTGAGGTCTAGTGATGGTGTTACAATCCTTGTTAATCAAAGTCTTTTATTCTCTACCAATTCCTAAAGAAAAAGCATTGGACTCTTGTCTCGTGTACCACACAGGCTTATCATCTTAATATAGAGGTAAAGGTCCAGGTCTGAGGTGAGTCACCTCTTGTTTGTAACCAAACACAACAGGAATCATATTATTATGCTCCACCTATCTGCTAAGGGAAGGATGCTTTTCAAATATTCAGTGAGAAACCAAAATACCTGTGAAATTTTCATTTTGCAAATAATTCATCTTTTCTTGGGAAGAGAGTTCTCTGCACCATGCTATGTTTAGTTGAATCACATGGAAATTTTCATGTGAAAACTTTAAATGAAGATTTTAAATTCTGGTTTATCTTTACTTACTATCATTGGGTGTATATCAACTGTGCATAGTAATGAGTTTTGTAAAGATGTTTCTATCCACATATATCATGTACTTAAAACATCTCACATTCAGTGCTGTCTCCTTTTCTCCTCTCTGCCCAGGTAGTCCTTCCTCTACTTCACGTCACATGACTATGTATACATAGATATGTGATATGAGTGATTTACATGTATATTTTTACTTTCATCCATTCATCTGTTTCTAGAAATCTGGTCTGGTCCATAACTTGGTGTTTATAATAGAGTTGCCCAAAACATGAATACATGGGCATCTTAGTTAGGGTTTCTATTGCTGTGAAGAAATACCATGACCACAGCAACTCTTATGAAGGAAAACATTTAATTGGGGTGGGTCACTTACAGTTCAGAGGTTTAATCCATTATCATCACAGCAGGAAGCAAGGAAGCATGCAGGCAGACATGGTGCTGGAGAAGGAGCTGAGAGTTCTTACATCTTGATTCACAGGCAGCAGGAAGTGGTCTGAGGCACTGAGCACATCTTGAGCATAGGTGACCTCAAAGTCTGCCCCCACAGTGACACATTTCCTCCAAAAAGGCCACAACTACTCTAACAAAACCACACCTTCTAATAGTGCCACTCCCAATGAACTCATCAGGGCCTATTACATTCAAACTACTACAGTGGGCATGTCTATGGTGTGCTTGGATTCTTTTTTTTTTTTTTTTTTTTTTTTTTTGGTTTTTCGAGACAGGGTTTCTCTGTGTAGCTTTGCGCCTTTCCTGGAGCTCACTTGGTAGCCCAGGCTGGCCTCGAACTCACAGAGATCCCCTTGCCTCTGCCTCCCGAGTGCTGGGATTAAAGGCGTGCGCCACCAACGCCCGGCGGATTCTTTGTAGAACTACCCAAGAGTGATATAGCTAGACCATATGGTAATTCTACTTTTAGTTTTCTGAGGAACCCTTATACTAATTTCCATGGTAGTTTGTGCTGGATAGCTTTATGTCAACTTGACACAAGCCAAAGTCATATGAGAGGAAGGAACCTCCATTAAGAAAATGCCTCCTTAAGATCAAGCTGCAGGCAACCCTGTAGAGCCATTTTCTCAGTTAGTGATCAATAGGGAAGGGCCAGTACATTGTAGGTGGTGCCTTCCTTGGGCTGGAGTTTCTGGATTCCAAAAGAAATCAGGCTGAGCAAGCAAGAGGGAGTAAGCCCTTTAAAAGGACTCCTTCATGCCCTCTGCATCACCTCCTGTCTCAAGGTTCCAGCCTTGTTTGAGTTCCTGCCCTGACTTTCTTCAATGATGGGCTGTGGTGTGAAAGTGTAAGCCAAATTAGCCCTTTCCTCTCCAACTTGCTTTTGGTCATGTGGTGTCATCAGAGCAATAGTAACTAGTGAGGACAAAGCTGCCTCCAGTCTTTATTCCCACCAGCTGTATAAAAGCACTACTTTCCTTCACCCTCACCAGCATTTGTTGATTTCTTTGCCATAGAAATTGATATTAATGTGACAGAGATGATCAATGTAATTTAGATGCTTGTTTTCCTGATAGTAAGAGGCTTAATGTTTCTCTTTTACATTTAGTGACTATTTTTAGTTCACCTTTTGGAAACTATTGGTTTATTCATTTGCTAATTTATTGATCTTGCTGTTTGGTTTGGGTAGCTGATTTTTATTAGATTTAGTTATTAATCTCCTGTCAGGGGTATAGTCGTCAAAGATTTTCTATCATTCTCTAGTCTACCTAATCACTCTGATTGTTCCCATTGTTGTCCAGAAGCTTTTCAGTTTTAGACAGTTGCACTCGATGATTTAGGGGATTGTTTCCTGTGCAATTAGTCTTAAAGAAAGTCCTTGTCTGTATCTGTATTTTGAATTTTTTCATCATTTCCTCTAGTAGTTTCAGATGTTTGGGTTTTAGTATAAGTTCTTTGATTCATTTTGAATTGATGTGTATAGAGAGTGACATTAGGTATTTGATTCTATTCTTCTACCTGTGGATACCCAGTTTTCCCAGCACCACTATTTGAAGACACTGTCTTTCCTCCATTGTATATTTTTCTCTTCTGTATAAAAATCAGGTGGTCATAGCTCTGTGGACTTGTATTCTGTTGCACTAGTCTAGAGATTCTGAAACTAGCTTATTAGAGCAATATAAGTATCTGTAAAACAAGATAAATGTTTTAAGTCAAATGGGAATACATTGATACATAAAATTTCATCACTATTTTAAAGTCATTATTCATCAACATGTATCAAAGCTCAGATGGAAAAAAATGGAAAGAGAGTTGATATTTCATGAAACCCACAAGTGAATATTTTTATACAAGCTATCTTACTTAATCATGACAATCAACTTGAAAGGTGAATAGTGTTATTCCCATTGAATAAATTGAGAAAATACATTATAATGTTATATACCTGGCAGATAGAAAACATGGGATTTTAGTTAGTCCTCTCTTGCAGCAGGATCTGTGTACTGTATTTACGACAGGTATACAAGGAACTTGAAAAAGAGTAAGCTTTAAGCAAGATTTCTCATAGAGTGTTACTTATGTGAGCTTTTGCAAACCACATTCTGTTTTGCTTTGATGTTTCTGTTGCTAGGTTGTGTGGGTAACCTGTGGCACTGGTGACTTAGTAAACAGAGGATGGGTCACCAGCCCCAGCTGTTAGGTAATGGATGGAATGGTGTGGAGAACACTCTTCCCAAGAAAAATTAACTATTTGCAAAGTGAAAATTGTACAGTTGTTTAATAAATCAAATCCAATGAAAACACAACCCATTACATTCAAGATTCATGACAGCAATGTGCCTTGAGTCTGTGAAAAAAATACAAATTCCTCACACTCACATAAGAGATTCTTCGTTAACTCATGAATCCTATGAGGTGCCCAACAGCAAAGCACATTCATATTCATTATTTATTTTTTTAATTTTACGAGTGACGAATCCATACTTTCAAGAAGTTACATTGCTTGTAAACAATGAAGACACAGTAGTGAAATCCCCACATCACACAGAACCAGAAATTCTAAGCCATATTTATAGCTTGGCAAGGCCAAGAAAAGCTGCTGTGTAAATGTGTGACTGAGAAAATAATTTGGGGAGGATTGGATGGTCAGTAGTGGAACACTGAGTCAGTGCCCCATGAACTGGAATTTCCAGGGTCATTTCAAGGCAAGAAGGTGTCTTGGCTTTTCAGTTAATAAACTCTGGGGTCTTTATACTCTAGAACTGTCATGAAGAGAGCAATCTGGGTACCATGCCTACCAGTCAGAAGTCAATCAATTATATTAAAAACTAGGGAGTACCAGCCTATGACATAATAATAAAAAACATTAACTCATGTTTCATTTCAAATTCCCTTTTCTTTCAACACTCTTGCCAAAATATATACACTACTATAACATAAAACACTAAAGTCTAAGTTAAAAGCTACAAAATTATCTATATAGTTACAGCAACACAGCAACAGCAAACAGGAATACTGTGTATTCAAGAAGACTTTGATTTAGTATTCTAAAATAAACCATCATTTCTTACTTTCCAGACATTACATTTCAATTCTATCTGAGAGGCTTAAATAAGTGGACCTTTCAATAACTACTAAGGGAAAGAATGATTTATAGTTAACTTAGAAACTTATTTAAGAGGATTTTAAAAAACCTGTTATATCCTTGAAAACAAGAGTATGTAAGGAAATAGAGAAATGGAACAAATTCTGTTCCAGGGATAAGAATGATTTATTTTAAATAAAAATAAAAATGATGATGAAGCATAAATAAGGAATATTTCATGTAGTCTATCAATTAAAAATCATTTCTCTTTATTTCCCTAACCACATACAACATATAAAACAAATAAAATATCTGATGCATGGCATGTCTACTGGTCATTTACTGTCCTCATTCTGGTCGTGTGACAGTCTTCTCTAACCGAAAATCGTTTGGAATTGTACAAATGTGATTTAAAAAGGATCTGAACATGGAAAACCTAATATCAACTATGAAAACTTTAACTCACTTATTCACAAGTGTTTTTAAGCATCAACTGTGCACTCCAGGCATGTTGCTGGGAGCTTCACTCATATGACACGGAGCATAGCAAAATACGAAACAGATGTGTGGTGTACATTCTTATCACTAAAAATGGGACGCTCCCTTCCTGCAATATCTGATTAACTGGTACTCACCTCATATTCCTGCCTTAAGCAAGCAAATACATGAAACAAATGAGATTGCTGCTTTCATGGATAAATTGATAGACAAAGAAAGCAGCACCATCTTTAAGTGAAACAAAAGAGGTCATCTCCATGATCCCCAGAACTTGGCTTACTTAGGCACAACCTCATACTCACAGCACAGAGAAAGGAAAAGCATGATAGCCAATGAGTTCCAGAGAGGAAAGACAACAGCAATCCAAGGGAACCCCTGGAGGACTGAAGTCGCAGAAGACATCATCAGAACGGAGGACACTGTACAGTGCCGCAGATTGCTGACACACTCCATTGTCCACAGAGGTGACTGCTGCAGAGTGAATAGGCTCATGGACATAGTTCAAGAAAATAACATGTGTGCCCCCACAGAATGAAGGGGTGATGTTAAAGTCAGAGAGTGCAACTAAGGTGCCAGAATGTCCACCTCAGGACTAAACATTAAACTGCTCTCAATCTTCCCTCAGCAAACCTACACATGTCTAAATAGGATTAGAGAAAAGTTCTTGAAGGTAATAGTTCCCACAACAAAACATAGAGCTCTTTGAAGGAGAAAACAGTCCAAATTCTGTAGGATTTAGTATCCACAATACCCAGAGGAGTTCTTTAAATATTTACATGTAGAGACACAGAAAACATAATGTGTAATAAAGAAAAGTTGTCATATGGTTGTCATAATTAGAGCCTTTATTGCTGTGATGAAACACTGTGACCAAGAGCCACCTTATGAGGAAAGGGCTTATTTCATCTTACAGGTTGCAGTCCATTGTGAAGGGAAGTCAGGGAAGAAATTCAAGCAGGAACCTGGAGGCAGGAACTGAAGCAGAGACAATGTGTGAAAGCAGCGCCATTTGTAGCTGGAATTTTCTCCAGTCCTGCCTGGCCTGCAACCACTCAGACCTGAATAAACACACAGAGGCTTATATTAATTAAAACTGTATGGCCTAATGGCACAGGCTTCTTGCTAGCTAGATCTTACATCTTAAATTAACCCATCTCTATAAATCTATACCTTGCCATGTGGCTTGTGGCTTACTGGTATCTTTACATCTTGCTTCTCATGGTGGTGGCTGGCAGTGTCTCCTGACTCAGTCTTCCTGTTCCCAGAATTCTCCTCTCTGTGTACCCCACCTATACTATACTTCCTGCCTGGCTACCAGCCAATCAGCATTTTATTTATCAACCAAATCAGAACAACACATTCACAGCATGCAGAGCAATATCCACAGCATTCTTAACATAGTAGTAATAATCAGTCAAGAAAATGCCCTACACACTTGCCTATACATAATCTAATAGAGGCATTTTCCCAATTGAGGATCTTCTTTCCACATAAATCTAGCTTGTGTCAAGCTGGAAAAAAGAACAGGATACATGTCACACATTCACACATACACATAAATAAAAGTAAATAAGAATAAAGATATAAAAATAAAGAAGAGAAGCTAGAAAGATGACTCGGTGGATAAGAGCACTTACTGATCTTCCTAAGACCTGAATTTGGTTCCTAGTACTCACATGCAGCCACTCAAAATAGCCTACAACTCCAGCCCCTGGGAATCTGTTGTCTGCAGATAACTCCAGACATATGGCATATGCTCATACATAAAAATAGATACACTAGATAAACACTTTTAAATAAAAGTAATTTTTAAAGTCATCAAATTAAAGGTAACTTGTAATGTTAAAGCTGGTAGAATTAACAGATAATTAAGCAGCCATTATACAGGTTACATGATTTAACACAAATACATTTTTAATAAACGACCAGATGAGGCAGCTCATCTGGGAAATTGGAACTTTTAACATGAACAAATGAAAATAATATTAAATACTATTCCTGAATACTGCTACTATGGTCTAAATATTCACATCTGCCCCAAATCACTGCTATTCATTCCAGGTTGAAAGGACAAAGAAGCTGGAGTCTAGTGTCAAGCAAGGATGGCAGCCTTGAAGAGAGACACCCACTCAAGAAGTGAAGGCAGGCAAGTAACATGGGGTTTTCTTCTGATCCTTTGTACCCGAGCCACCCTTGGACCTGAGGACAACTCCTCCTCTCTCTCTCTCAGGTATTCCTTAGAAAACATGCTCAGAAGCGTGTCCCATATGCAGTTCCAAATCCTGTCAAGCTCACAACCAAGACCAACAACACAAGAACCTTTACAAAGAATTCCCCAGTAGTCTTCAAATTAATTGAGAAATGTTATAACATTTGAGCAAAAGAGCAATGACAGGCCATGTTTTTCTTATTCCTTCTCTTCAAGAATAAAATAATTTGGGTTCATTGTAATTCCAAAGGAAGCAGGAGGAAGCAGTGCCCAGGTAAGTGCTCTGACCAGCTGGAGCGATAGGAGTTCCTCCCTGTCCACAGGCATGGGCACCTTCAGACCTCAGCACGTGGACTCTGCTGTCCTTCTCTGCAAATCCTCTCAGGCTCTCTTCTTTATTGGGAAGCACCTGGAGTTAGACTTGAGCTAAGTATCATTTCCCACAGAACTGAAAGTTGACGATGAAGAGAAAGCTATCATTCTAAGGCACTTTATATCAAGACCAATAATAGAAATATACTTTTTCTAATAAGTTCAATATAAGATGATGAAAAGTTTGCCTTACAATCATGAAGTGTTGTTTTAAATGACTTAACAGATATTTGAGCTTGTAATATAATAAAATTATAAGTGTCCATTCATCATTCTTATTATGCAAATTCAGTCTAAGAAGAATCTTTGAGTTGGAGAGATGGTTTAGCTACTAAGAGCACTTGAGGCTATTCCAGAGGACTAGACTTGGGTTCCCAGAACCCACAGCAGGCAGCTTACAACCATCTGTCACTCCAGAAACAGGGAATAAGATGCTACTTTCTGGTGTTTATAGGCACCTGCACACAAGTGCACATACATACACACACACACACACACACACACACACACACACACACACACACAAATAAAATAAAATAAATCTTCAAAAATGTAGAAGACCACCTCGTCATAATATTGTGTGTCCCAGCACTATTCCAGTATCTAGAAAAACTATATACACATAACGGATTTTAGTACCAGGCATGTCTGCATTCAATTTAGTCTTTCTATCAATCTTTCTTGCTCAATGATCATGGCTTTAGGAAAATTGCAGGGGGAAGAACACATCATTGGATAGATGTGTGAACATCTAATTTATGGATATTCCACTCAGTTATAAGGAGAAAGCAATGAAAGGTATTAACGAGTCTGGAATTCAAGACTGCATTGAAAATTAGAATACATCTGTGAAACTACATACAATTAAAGCAAATTCAGTCTCTAAATGTTGCAAAAAGTGCGTGATTATTCAGGGGTTGTCCTTTTCCAAGAAGTTCTTCAGTTTCCAGTGTTCTCTCAGGGAAAGCAGCAGGAAATCAGGCATGATGCAAGCAGACAGCCTCGGAATTTGCTGCCAAGAACCACTGGTCTCTTGCATGGCTTCCCCATGTCATCAATACAACATACACACTGAGCAAATACAGACTGGTCATAAGAGACATTTTAATGCAAATTTTTGATTTTCATATGTGTACACTTAATTAAGTAGGAATGTACTAACTGACTAAAATTGACACTCTCTCTCAAAATTTTAAGATAAATCCAAAATCGATTTAGTGTATGGGGAGGGACTTAAAGACTCTGGGAATTCCCACGGCAGAAAGTGGAGAGAATACAAGCTCACGAATAGAACAGACACCCCTTTGCTTTCCTGTCAGGGCATTCTTGTGAGTTCAAAACTCTATGTTCTTCTTTTTCTTCATTTAAACCTTTTAAGCCATCTTACATTTTTTTAAGAATAAGAGCCATAATCTTAGTGACAGGTTAAAAGTGAATTTTAACTATTGAGAGCAATAGGCAATATTGTTCACTACACACACACACACACACACACACACACAAACACACGCACACCTTCCCATTAACCTGGTTCTAGCTTGGTAACTGTCTTAGGGTTTTTATTGTTGTGAAGAGACAGCATGACCACGGCAACTCTTATAAAGAAAACGTTAAATTGAGGGGCTCTCTTACAGTTCAGAGGTTCAGTCCATCGTGGCGCAGAGCATGGTGGCATGCAGGCAGGCATGGTGTTGGAGAAATAGCCCAGTGTCCTACATCTTGCAGGCAGCAGGAAGTCAACTGACTCACTGGGCAGTATCCTGAGCAAATGAAACCTCAAAGCCCACCCACACAGTAACACACTTCCTTCAACAAGGCCATACCCACTCCAACAAAACCATACCTCCTAATAGTGTCATTGCCTATGAGATTATGGGATTGTGGGGCCAATTACATTCAAACTACCACATTCCACTCCCTAGTCCCAATGAATGTTTAACAATATCATAATGCAAAATGCATTTAGTCCAATTTCAAAAGTCGCCATAGTCTATCACAGTCTCAACAATGCTTAAAAGTCCAAAGTTCAAAGTATCTTCTGAGACTCATACAATTTCTTAATTATAATCCCCTGCAAAATCAAATCAAAACTCAGATCATATACTTCCAACATATAATGACAATGAATATACATTACCATTCTAAAACACAGGAAGGGAGCATAATGAGGAAATACTAGACCAAAGCAAGACTGAAAACTAGCTGGGCAAACTCCAAACCCTGCATCCCCATGTCTAATGTCAAATCACACTCCACATCTCCAAGTCCATTCAGTTTTGTTGACTGCAACAGACTTCTTTCTCTTGGCCTGGTTCCAGTCCCTGTTAGCAGCTCTCCTTGGCAGGTATCCCATGTCTCTGGCATCTCTAACATCTTGGGTAATCACAAAATTCCAACTATCCAATATCTGGAATCTTCTCATGATCTTCTAGACTCCCAAAGGGTTTGGGTCACTTCTCAGTCTCCGCCCTCTACAGTACATACAGCTCGTCTTCTAGACTCCAGCTGGCTCCACTCAACTGCTACTGCTGTTTTTGGTGGTCATCACATGGTATTGGCATCTCCAAAACACTGGCATCTTCTGCTGAAACTGGGTTTCATTTTCACCAACAGCTTCTCAGAGGCTCTCCGCATAATGCCAAGCCTCAACTTCTTTGCATGACCCCTTCAGTCATGGGCCTTAAACTGCCACCAAGGTTATACCTTCACCAGCGGCCTTTACTGTCCTCTCACAGGGCCAAGCCTCTGCTGCTCTCCGTGATCTATTCATGTCTTCAAAACCATTACCACCTGGGTGACGCTACAAATTTCCAAGTCCAGCTGTCAGCACGAGCTACAACCTTGGCCACCTCTGGAACACAGTTTCTCTATGCTCTCAGGAAACACTTCCAAGAAGATTTTACCCCAGTGGTGCTGGATTCTTCTTAATCACTGCTAATTTCTTAGCTCCATCTGACCGGCATCAAGTATCCCAGCAAAGCAAAATTTTGCTTTAGTAGTTTTGGTATCTTGTTAATCACAGCTGAGACTTTAGGTCCAGCTAACCAGAACCACAGAATCTTAACTCCTTTCTTCTATCCTTAACTCTAAAGTCAGACCACGTGGCCAAAGCTATCAGGTTCTGCTACTTGCTGGGGCAGGAGCATGGCCCTGTGTTTATTTACATCTTCACCAGCTTTCTGTCTTTCACTGCCTAAACTTGACTGTTCTGAAACTTCCTCTATAGACCAAGGTGAACTCACAGAGATCTGCCTGCCTCTGCCAGCCTGTGCCTCCTGAGTGCTAGGATTGAAGGTGTGCCACCATTGCCTGAGGTCATCACTTCCTTTATTCCATTTCTTAATCTCCTTAACAGAGGATTTAACTTCATTCCACTTTCTGGTGCACTTTTTCTCCTCAAATATTTTTCCTTTCTCAGCTTGCTCCTTCCATTAAATATCTTCATTGGAGTTACCACTAATATCCACATGACAGAATTTGTACTAGGCTGTTTTGAGATTTCTTCTGCCAATGGAATTAATTAAAAACTCTTAACTTTAGCCTCAGGCTGACTCTTCAGACAAGGACAAATGGCAACCACTTCCTTCACCAAAATGTCACAAGAATGATTTCTAAGCAACAAACTAAAATTCTTCTCTGAAACCTCTTGAACCAGCTCCTGACATTTCAAATCATTATCAACACCATATTCTTCCATGCTCCTACTAGTATGCTCCATTAAGCAGTGCTTAAAGTATTCCACTGCTTTCCTAACCCAAAGTACCAAAGTCCATATTACTCCAAACAAAAGCATGGTCAGGCCTGTCACAGCAATACCCCAGTCCCTGGTACCAGCTTCTGTATTAGTTTGGTTTTTTATTGCTGTTATGAGACAACATGACCACAGCAATTCTTATAAAGAAAACATTTAATTGTGCTGTGTGGCTTACAGTTCAGAGGTTTTGTTCATCATGGGGGGGGGGGATCATGGTGGCATGCATGCAGGCATGGTGCTGTAGAAATAGCCAAGTGTCCTACATCTTGCAGGCAACAGGAAGTCAGGAAGTTGACTGACTCCTGAGCAAACAAAACCTCAAAGCCCACTGCCACAGTGACATATTTCCTTCAACAAGGCCAGACCAATTCCAACATAACCATACCTCCTAATATGCCACTACCTATGAGATTATGGGAGTATGGGACCAATTACATTCAAACTACCACAGTAAGACATCTCCCATTTTTCCTGACATTTTCCCATCACTCCTAGGGACTTCAGTCTATACGTCAGGTCACTTCCTCCCTGTCTTAGGGTCTATTGCTGTAAAGAGACAACATGACCACAGGCAACATTATATGGATGTTATACAGGAGAACATTATACATGAGAACATTGAATGAGTGGATTACAGTTTCAGAGGTTTAGTGTTGTTTTAACTTTGGCACAGTGGCTGTGCCTTAATCTACTGCCATCTCAGCCAGCAATTGAGACTCCACAGATTCACACAATGGCCTCTCTAGGCCTCCATTCAGGGACACTCCTGGCACATGCCTGACCTTAATCTTGGAGGAAGATTCCATAACTGCTGTGGAATGTCATTCCGCATACTGTGAATGTGTGTTGCTCTGATTGATTGATAAATACAATGCTGATTGGCCAGTAGCCAGGCAGGAAGTATAGGCGGGATAAGCAGACAAGGAGAAGTCTGGGAAGAGGAAGACTGAGTCAGGAGTTGCCAGCCAGACACAGGAAGCAAGATGTGAAGGCAGAACTGAAAAAAGGTACCAAGACACATGGCTAAACATAGATAAGAATTATGGGTTAATTTAAGTGTAAGAGCTAGTCAGTAATAAGTCTGAGCAAATGGCCAAGCAGTTATAATTAATATTAAGCTTCTGTGTGTTTACTTGGGGGATGCGAGTGGGAGAGATTTATACTGACCACCAGCTGGCAGAGACACAGGAAAACTTTCAGCTAGAAATGGCGACCAATATGGGGCAAGAATTGCCACCCAAAACCTGAAAAAGCTTTAAAAAAAGATTCTAAAATGGAGCTAAAAACAGCTTCCTAGTGTGTCTCTCAGGCCAGCTGCTGTCTGTGGGTTTGAGCTAGTCTATGGCAGGTTCATGGCATGTGGGCTTGACATGCAGCATGGAGAATTTCCATGGCAGTACACAGAGGTGTCCCCAGGCCACACAGTATGCTGCATGGTGGATTTAGCCTTTGCTAGTACAGAGAAAAAAAGAGATTTCTGGGATATTTCTGGGATATAGCCTGGGATAGAGGCATAGACCCACTGCCTTCCAGAGTTGGCAGACAGCATGACTCCCAGAGTTGGTGGTGAATTACCTCCACCATGTTGGAAAGCTGAAGTGGGTGGAGACAGCAGCCAAAGCTGCCATTTCAGTCCTAGTCATGCTGCAGTTTAAAGCAATAGATTCACAATAAGGCAGATTCAGATGGGATAAACCCTAAACAGTTTACAATGTGTGTAAAAATGTAAGTAGGCTTGGAAGAGAGAAGAAAATGAATATAGACTGTAATATAAAGAAATAGTTTTAAAAAATAAAGTCTTTAAAGAGACAGTAAAGGTAATATAAAAAATAAGCCAGATGGATATCACACAGATGGATATCACACAGAGAATCTGGATTGTGTTGTCTTTGGGATTTTTAACTGCAGAGAGACATTTGATTGTAAAGGCTGCTAAGTTAAATCAATATGTATATTTTAAAGATATCTTGTTTTCAAATTTTATGTCTAAGGATACGTTGCTTTGGAAAAGAGGGTCTGCTTTGGTTTCCACAGAAGATGAGAACCTGTGGATTGATTCCAGGCTAATATGTTTTGATCAGCCAAGACCCCCTAAAAGGTCTCCAAGAACACTATGGCCTAGATGACCTAACATCCAAAATCAGCTTCAAAGTAATTGACTGAGATGATGCATCTTCACAGAGTTCTACAGCCAAGATTTAACTATAATTCTTAATTTTCTCAGGATCCTCATAAGATTACCAGCATCCCCAAGCAGGAAGTAGCCTAGAACACTATGCCCACATTCCCCCCAAAAAATGGATTATGGATGTTTGTCTTATTTTAGGAGGTTGGTTATAAATTGTTATTGGTCATAGTAAATCTCTTTCTAAAAGAAGAAAGGGGGATATGATATAGAAATGTAGGATATAGATATGATAGGATAAAAGGGTAGATTATTGAATCTACTTTTAAAGAGCAACAACTTGTTTAAAATGTTTTACATTGTTATAGATTTTAGTTCACTACAAATTTAAAGTTAATTTTGTTGTACTGCATGTATATTTCTACTCTTGTTTAAGGTATTATGTTTGTACAGCTCATTTTAAAATGTAATATATAATTAAGAAATACAGATTAATAGTCATCTAGAATAATCAAACTTATATTATATTAGTTAAGTTTTTAGGTATATAAAGGTATATTTCAATTAGGTAATCTTCAAACACTTCAAAAACTTACAGAATATGGCATTTAAAATGTTTTAAAAACTTAGACTTTCTGGACAGTGAGACACGTCTGCTCCTAGCAGCACTTCAAAGAGGAAGATGGGCATCAAAGAAACTCCATATGAAGTTTATCTTCTTCTTGGCACAAAATGGCCTACTGGGCAAAGAACTGCTTTTGTCTGGACTGCTTGACAGTATGTTCTATAAACTGGACATGCAAGACCCACAGGAAGGTGAGCACTGAATTCTGCAAAACAAGGTGAGATGGACCTTCAGGTTCCTGCTTCTCAGAGGAGACTGTCAGATGTTCTGCAAGACACAGGGATGAGTGACTGAGAAATTCTAGCTCTATAGGCTGAAGATGGATGCTCCAACATTACGGAGGAACTTTGGATGATTGTCCAGGCAGCTAGCTGTCTCTGTTGTTCTAGATTTTTGGAAGTTGCTTACAATGCTCTTCCTGTTTTCTTAGGTAATATTGTATCCTTCTGAGGTCTTCAATGTAGTTGAAGACTACATAGTTATAATTATAATTTTCCTTGGTTATGATAAAACATAAATTAGATATGAAACTGTAGACTCACAAATATAGGGTAGATGTTAAAATACAAATAGACTAGATGTTATAACTGTAATTCTTGCTTGATAACTGTTCTATTATATGTAATTTTACTATGTTAAAGTTAAAACCTTCCGTTTTGATTAGACAGAAAATGAGAAGTGCTGTGGGATGTCTTCCTGTATGCTGTGAATATATGTTGTTCCCATTGGTTAATAAATAAACTACTTTGGCCTATGGCGAGGCAGCTTAGAGGCAGGTGGGAAATCCAAGGAGAGAGACAGGAAAGAGAAAGGCTGAGTAGGGGAGATGCCATACTGTCATCCTAGGAACAACATGTAATGTGATGCAGGTAAAGCCATGGAACACACGGCGATACATAGATTAATAGTTGTGGGTTGAGTTAAACTATGAGAGCTAGCTAGCAAGAAGCTTGCCATAGGCCACACAGTTTGTAAATAATATTAAGCCTCCAAGTGATTATTTTATAAGCGACTACAGGACTATGGGGCCAGGCAGGACCAGATAAAACTTCTGGCTATACTTATCTGACTACATTTATTATAAGTTCACTCTTAGGTTCCTCATCCAGCCCTTCAGATTTCAAGATGATGTGCACATACATACACAAGACAGTGTGTGATAGAGAAATATTTATTATAAATGATTCATTTGTGAAAAGTCTGTGTGTGTCAGAATGCAACTTATAAATGAATCATCCAATCTCCTTAGGCAAATTGAAATTTTGGATCTCAGGTTCTCAGGAGAAAACATGAATTCCTTTAGACAGATGAGGTACTAGGTCAAACATTCCCAAATTCTTCTATTGATCTTCACCACATACACAAACTTTTCAGTCCACCTTTCCTGACAGGTAGCATCCCAATATATGTCCAATGTCAGTGGGCTCCTGTTAAGCCTTCTACTGAAACTGACCTTTTCCTACCTAAGAAAAGATTATTTCTTCATGTCTAACCAGCAAAGAGTAAAAACCACTCTTCACCCAGAAAATGGATCTGATTCCCTTTTTTTTTACTATTTTTAGACTAACAGTTCTTCCTTGTCCCACTAGATGATATATGTGACTGTGGAATGAGATGTTACAGAAATAAAACTCTGTCTCCCCACAAGAGCAACTGTTCTTTCCAACATCAGAGAAAATTGCAGTGGAGGTAGGCTGCATAAATTGGGAAAAGAGGGAAATTCTAGTCTAAGAATAATAGATTTTCTTACACTCACTAGATTTGTATCTCAAATAATGTGGTACCTGACTTAGCCTCCACAGCCAAAAATAGTATGAGCTTATTTTGCTTGCCTATTATAAGTCCAAATCTAATTTATCACCCCCACTAGCAAGACCCTAAGGTCTTTCTACCTTCAGAGCTTTCCAGGTTTCTCTAATCCATTTAATGTCTGAGTTTCACATTATTTGGTCCCAGATGACTCCAGTTGCTTTTGCCAAGATTAAGTCTCATCTGTTCCTGCTCCTGAGGCTGACCTTGCTGGATCCTTCACACACCTTTTCCAGAGGGGGCCTCTGCTAAACTCCATCTCAAGCCCCTCACCCTTCAGATGCGCTGTGGTGTGTCTAGGAACAGTGTGCCTCTGTGATACTCAGTATAATAGTCACGGAGCCTCTGTTCACAGGCAGGTCCCTGGGCACAAATCACACATACAGAAATCTACCCCAGGCCATTTCTTCCAAAGGCCAGAATGGGTACACATCCTTGAATGAATTATCTGACAAGCTACAACGATTATGCAGAATTGCCTTGCTTGGTTACAGCCATCAACCTTGCAGGCACATTAAACTAATAAGTAAAATAAGATGCTATTAATTTATATTCTTAGAACTAGAATTTAAATATTCTCCAGGACTTAAAGTTCTAATACTGGATACAGGCAGAAAATGAATTAATGATTTCTTTCCAAACCTAGGTCAGATAGTAACACCGTAGCCCCTATATAAGCTGGACACACAGTATAACCTGTAAGTATAAGGGAAAGGTTCAAGTGTTTGACAGGCTATCTGAAAATGCCTTGATGTGAAGCCTTCCAATTATAAAAGCATGAAGTTTACCATTGCTATTCCCTGGTAATGAGCCATGTGTGGGGGGGTAGAAATAGAAAACATGACTAACAGAAAAAGTCATGGCTGTGTTTCTGAAAGCTGGGATGTATTCACAGTACAATGATGAATCTACTGTCCTACTAGGCAAATTAAAATTTCTCTGGGTTACAATTATACCAGTAATGATGTATGATACATTCACACCAGTAATGATGTAATGGAGCTACATAAAAGCTAATGGGTGGCACTCCACAGTTTATTTTCAAACTATTGAGTTCAATAGTAACAAAGACCTACGATATAACAAATTTTTCTTATACATAACCAAGTACAAGTATAGATGACTGCAAAAATGTAGTTTTATTATCTTTCCCATTATAACCATTTTTGTTAATCAATGTGCAAGTAGATAAATACTATTAATCCTTTAATCAGGATCTATGGCTTAGCTTTATAGAGATGTGAAACTTGATTTTCAAATGTTGGCACTGATGAAAGTTCTTGTATGAAACTGTTAACTGCCATGAGTTATAGGAGACATTAAACAACAAGCCATTACATTGTCCTATTTATTGCGATTAATGACAACAAAACCCCTGTTATTATGTTACCTATGTATTGAATGTAATGAGATCAATTATCCCCTAAGATCTGCTTTATATATACTACAGCTTTGATGTTCTGTACCAGCATGATAATCCATCATGTTTCTAACTGAACCATTCTGTGGTTCCTTACCATAACCCTAAAATAGAAAAAAAAAGTATGTTTAGCAAAGGTAGATGAAAATATCTAGATAGTACTTCTCAGCCATGGTCACTTGTCAAAACACTAGGGAAGATTGTAAAGGATCTGGATCCCTGTATCCCAAAACCAGAGATGCTTGATCAACTTGGAGTGGGCTAAGAATTAGTATTTTTTAAAGCTCTCCTGGCCCCTCTTATTTGTGACTAATGTTAATTGCTAACACTAGTGGGCACTTGCAACAGCACACATCAGTATCCTATAACACACTAAACCTCAAGCAAACACAGTAAGCACTATTATTCCACCCACAGATAAATTGAAACAGCAAATCATTTCTCCAATTGCTTTTGCTACCTACAGGCATTTGAATTTGGGTCTCAGTCTTTGAATTCTATGCCAGTGGTAGCTACCTAATAGTATATGAACTTAATAGTCAGAAAAGCAGTTGTAGAACCAAGACAAATGAGATATTCAGTGACACAGAAAAACCTTTTTGTTTACTATGTTGCTCATGGCAGTGCCTACAGTCATCCTACTTTAACCTTAACTGAACTGACTCAAGCAGAAGTCAAGATCCAATGTCTCTTAAGACATGAAAGTGGAAAAATTCCTCATCCATATGACCAGGAGAGAACCAAACAGACACAGATATCTTCCAGTCTGCAGAATGTTTTCAGACTCTACTTGATCCCTTTGCCAATCAATTCATTCAACACTGGACTATGCTGCTGAACTGATCAATGGAAAATTGCTATTTAGAATCACTCAAGGTCACTCCAAGTGAGATAAGACAGAGAAGGGGCATGATGAGATTGATGGAGAAGTTGTATTACAGGCAGAATCCTTGTCTCAGAGATGAGGTAGCAATTAATTTATGCCCAGTGCTAGAGAGAACCAGGAGACAGAAGCTAACGAGCCACTGGTACTCATGCTTCCCACAACTGCAATAAGCATCTGAAGTCCTCATGAATTCCCTCATCTAGCACTGAGCACAATCAGGAAATAACTTTAGGAACTCAGCTACATTCAGGAAAACAACTTCTCTCAGAAGATTCTCTTCAAATTACTAACTTGTTTTTTGACCCCATCATACAGTTAAATTAAAAACTTGCTAAGAGACAAAGACTCCACCATAACCCTCAGAGTGATTGGGCTGGAGATTAAACTTCAGGTGCTCAAACTTTACATTAACTTTTGTATACATCAACAGAGATAAAGAAGTCTGACCCATGAGAGTCACAAAAAAAAAAAAAAAAAGAAACCTGTAAATAAATTTGGTTGGTGAAGTCAGCATGCAGGAATAAAATATTTCTTTCCATTTTTACTAGCTTTTTTAAAAGTCAGCATACAAAGAACAGGGTTTCATTATGGCATTTTCACACATTATTTTTGTTGGGCCACCTCCCCCAGTCCCTTGAACTTGTCTCCCTACACCCTTTACTAGGTTCCTTTCTCCTCTCATGTCAGGTGGATTCCATTATCCTCCCCCCCCACCCCCCACCCCACCCCCACCCCCGCCACACTCACACTCCATTTAATACTTCTTCCCTCCTCCATGGGTCTCTATTGTTTAGTAATCTATATGTCCATGTATATGGGTATATGATGTCCACATATTAGAGAAAACATAAGCATTGTCTTTGTGCACTAAGGTTACTTTGGTTTACATACTACATTCAACTTCATCCATTTCCTTGCAGATGTTGTGATTCTAATTTCCCAGCTATTGGGAACAGTGAAGCTATTAAACAGAAATGTGAAGTTCGCTATGTGGTAAGTTAACTCAGAACCCTCTGGGTATATGTGCAGAAGTTCCAAGAGTGGTGCAGCTGGGTCATACAATACTTCTATTTTTGGTTCTGAAAAAGCTCCATTCTGATTTTGTGACTTTCTTATTACAGAGGATTAGTTGCCCTGTGGGCTTAAACAAGTCATTCACAGTTTCCAAGCCTTACATAATTTAAGGGTAAAGGAATTTCCTCATGGGATTGTTGAAGCAAATGAAAGACTATAAGAAGATCTGTGGAATCATAAAGATGGTCAGGCTACCTCCTATTGCTGCAGAATTATTACCTGCAGTTAAATAAATAAAACAAAACAAAACAAAACAAAAAAACCCAAAACCTCCCTGCTGCTTGTTACCCTAGAGTAGCAACAGAGAGAAGTCTCATTGAGAGGCAGTGTGATGCAAATCCATGTTGACTGTCCAAAGTACCCACCCTATGCCTTCCACTTGGGGCTCTACGTGAGAGCACATTTTTTTTTTTTCTTTTTCATTTTCAGGACAAGTTCTCCAGGATCCCAAATCACACAGGCTCTTCTTGGATCCCTAGTTCTGGAGGACAGTTTGCCTGGCCAACAACCTCTGGAATGGAGTACTCTCCAGGAGAGACCTGCATAGTTTCTCTTGCCTGCCTTGGGCTTGTTACCCCATGTGTCTGTGTCTGCTATTTCCTCCCTCCTCCCGGGCTTGATTCCACTATAGTCAATGGCTTATTCTGAGGAAGGAGAAACATGTGGACATCTAACTGCTCCTTATAAAGACTTTCAAAGAGATAATTGATCTCTCAGTTTCCCCATCTTTTACTTGGTGATAGGAGCCTCCAGTTCCATCTTCTGGTTATAAAGTTTATGGGGTGAATCCTACTGCTTCCCACTGGCATCACAGTCCTCAGACTGAACTCTAACTTCTCTCTGTTGTGGATCATTTACCATTCTTATAATGATGGATTTGTATGTTGTGTTTTTGCTCTGTTCTCTTTTGATGAGCATAGAAAGCCATGGAACATTTTTATTCCACCATTTTGAAATCACTTATCTTCTGAAATGATTTATGGTTGTGTAAAAGCTTTGGTTGTTGCTATTGTTTTAATCATTTTCTATTTTCTTTAATTTCTTTTTGTTTAATTTATGTGGCCCAACAGTTTTTGAGTGACCAGTATGTGTCCATCAGTAGTCAGATAGATACTAAGGTGGCACTCAAAGTCCAGTCAGATGTGGCTTTTGTATATACAATGAAGAGATACACACCACATTAGCAAGACACATGAGGAACATTCTAAAGGACAGGGTTCAAGGCACTGTGCAAAGACACTGAAAAAATTATGTCAGATACAATAAAAAGATGACTGTGTTGGCTCAAGTTAGACCAAAGTTTTGGAGACTTGAGGTGTGGGGAATGTAGAGGACAAACAGGCTATGCAGACAGAACAATAAATTTCCATTGGCATGACAAGTACCACACATTCAAGGAACCGAGAGAACTCCACATGAGGGAAAAGCACAGAGAAAGGGTTTAGGGGGAACAGGGATGAGAAGAAGAGAGAGGTAGAGACCAGAGAGTCTGAAGTTGTATGTAGATCTGAGGTTATAACAGAGATTAAAAAAAATGAAGTCATTGCTCCAAGCAAAGATAACATGCATTATCTTGTGGGTACTAATCTGATATTTCAAGTTAAAACCACATGATTATAGTTTGAAGTAGGCCTTTGCTTAAAAGAAATATGTTGATTTTTCTTTCTCAAATAGTAGATTTTCTAACAAAAGGCAATAAATGTTCTGTTCTTTGCTGAAGGTTATTATATAACTTAGTTTCCTCTGACCTATTGGATTTTATTGATCTATCCAATTACTCACTTTTTTTAAATTCTTGTTTGAGACAAGTTTTCATTGTAGCCAATACTTACTTCTAACTTACTATATAACTGCCTCCTTCCTCTGTTCTTCATCTCCCAAATGCTGAGATCACAGGTGTGTGTCACCACACCTGGCCTTCCTCCTCTTCCTTTTTTTTTTTTTTTTTTTTTTGGTTTTTCTAGACGGGGTTTTTCTGTGTAGCTTTGCACCTTTCCTGGAGCTCACTTGGTAGCCCAGGCTGGCCTCGAACTCACAGAGATCCGCCTGCCTCTGCCTCCCGAGTGCCGGGATTAAGGGCGTGCGCCACCAATGCCCGGCCCTCCTCTTCCTTTTTCTCTTCCTCCTCCTTTATGTGGTTGAGTGTCTCATCTGCATGTATGTTTGTGTACTGTGTGCATGCTTGGCACCCGCATAGGCTAGCAGAAGGCATCAGTGCCCCTAGAATTAGAGTTAAGGATGGCTCTGACTTTCCATGTAGGTGCTGGGAATAGAACCTGGACACTCTTTACAACAGCAAGTCCATTTAATTGCTGAGCTATCTTTCCTGCCCATGTGCAATTGTTCTTGCATCAATACCAAAAGGCTTAAATAAACTTCAATATGTCTTCATATTGAAAGAACAAGCTCCTTCTAGTCTCCCATTCAGTTTTGAATTGAATTGGAAAACCCTGATTTGATCGTACGTCTACCTGTATGTATGTATGTATGTATGTATGTATGTATGTATGTAATATACATGAGTTTTCATTTTCTCACCAAGCTTTCTTAAGTCCATATATAAAGTAAAATCCTAGTCTATTCCATCATAGAGAATGTATAGGCCAGTGCACTTAAAGACTCATTAGCAATAGCAAGCACTCATTTTGAACCTCTGTACCAAGCTCTCTTACATGCATTAGCTGTTGCAACTTGTCTGCCTGTCTGGCTGTATTTTCCTGTGGGCCCTGTCAACTTTACCCACAGAAAGAGTTATTTCAATCATTCTCATGTTACAGAAGTAAAACATGCTCAGGGAGGCTCACTTAACTCTTAGGATTACCTGACTAATAAAAGGCAGAGCATGGGAATTTTCTCTTCAAAATTTCTGTGATACCTAACAGTGATTAATTATTCTTACTCTGTATGACCAGAGAAATCTATGCAATACCCTACTACTGTGTTTACAATACTGGCTTGCAATCTTGCTATTTTTTCATCTCTTCCGACACACCCTTATTTGTCACTGTGCCCTTGCGCCTAGTACAGTCATTGAGATCTCAGTGTCAGTCAGTAGAGCCTTGATTGACTCATCCATTTATTCTTGCTTTAGCAGAGCCAGAGGGCTAAGAAGATGAGAATGGAAGTCGTACACAGGCAGAATAGAAAACAAGCATGAACAAAATTTTAGTACTTCCTATACTATCTTACCATACCCCCAAACTGATTGCCTAACCTCAGCAATTCTGACCCCAGAGTTGTTTCCATTCTACTTCTGGAAGTTAAGAAATGAATAATAGACTCAGAAGGCAAGAGCCAGGGAGAGCTACTTAGAGTCATTGCATACCCCAAGTGGAAAAGGGGACTGTGTACTATAGTGTGAGAAGGGGACTGTGTAAAGTGAGAACCTGGCTCTTACCATTCCGGGGGTCATTCTGTGACTGGTGACTGCTTCCTTTCTCTATTTTTAAACTAACCCCTGTAACAACTAGGCATTCTTCATCAGTAGCTGGTGTCCTACATGGCTTGACCCGCCTAGAGAGAGGAGCCAATTATCTGCACATGCCGGTTACATTAGTTTCAGTGCCTTTGTAGAGCGTTCTCACGTCCTTGCTCTCTTCTCCAGTGTCTCCTCAGAGACACCACTCCTTTGTAGCCAATTTTCCCTTCAATATCTTAGCAAATTTCAATCAGCTCAACAAATATTTGAAAGAAAACTCAAATCTGAAACTACTTTTATTTCTAAGAACATTTTCCCATTCTATTTAGCTCAGACCAAAAATAAAAACAATCAGGCTTCTCCTGGAAGAATTCTCAACTTCTAGTGCTCTAAATAATTGGGTTTAGTTATTTCTACACGTCCACCATGCACTTGCCCTGTGTCTACTGATGGTGTGTGTTCCTAGTAGATAACTCAGTGTGATACCACATGCATGCAGTCTGTGTGGAGGCGAACAGCACGAAGATGCTTACAGTGTTGAAGGAAGTCCAGGAAGCTGTAAAGAAAGAAGAGAAAGAAGGAATGTGAGAGAAGGGGTAGGAATGATGGAAAATTCTGGCCAACAGACACAAGGTGAATTGTTTTTCCTTCACTTTTGAGATACGGGTTTAGACAGTATGTACCACAAACTGCTGCGGAGGCTTTTGTATATCATCTTGTACAACACTTACAGGAACTCTTACCAAAACGTTTTAATATGTTTAGCAACTTTACATACCCTATGCTGGTCAATGGGCTCATTTGTGATCTGCTTTTCATACATGGAGAATTCAAGGTGTAGAGAAGCTGAAGAGGTAGAATTTGAACACAAACTGCACGTCCTTTGATGGAGCATCCCATAGAGAAGTGCCTGAGAACTGTGGCGTCTCACAGCACGGGAGTCAAAGCTACAGCTGCCCTTGAGCATTTGACTCAGGCCAGTGATGACTGAGATCTCTTACCAGTGTTTTTATATACTGTGTGTAAAGTGCACAGCAGATTTTGAAGACCTAGTATGTGACTGAGACTCATTTAATCTTGTTTTGTGTAGTGTGTTCACAGTGAGATGACTACTAGAACATTTGAAGGGGCAGATGTGCCTCACGGTATAGCTATTAGGCTGTTCTAAAGGTGACAAGGGTGGACAGCAGCATCCCCCAGGTAAGGAATTGTTGTCCCAGTGTCATCTCAAGCAGTGTGTGACAATGGCCTAAGAGTTCCCAGGAGAATGAATTTCTTTGGACTGGATAATTAGACAACTTTACTGCCTCAGTTAAACTAAGCAGTCTCAGAACTCCAAAGCTGACTAGTTTCTCTAAGGCTTGTGCTATCTGAGCCATGTGAAGAGTCTGAGGTTCAAAGGACAGTGCCTGATTAAGGTTTTCAGTGGCTCAGTGGAAACCCACAAAGAGGCAGAGAATCTGACTAAGAAAACTGTAAGCCACACCAGAATCTAGTGTACTAAGAACTGTAAGAAAAGGCAGGGTCCTTCATTTGGTGGTAGTTTCTAACCCTAACACACACAGAGATTTAAATATTAGATTGTGGTAAAAGTTAACTCCAGGGATAACTCCATTCCATTTTTCCAATCAAACATTATAGAAAACATTAAGAAGGGAAGTGATCTACGTACAGACACCTAGGTGTGGGAGGGGCAGGAAAGGATCCTGGGGACCGTATGAAGTAACTAACAAAGATGGATTTGACTACACCCATGACACTCTGCTGGGTTTATATCGGCTTAATCCCAACCTATGAATCAACAGGATATTCTGAAAGATAAACAAAGCTGTCTGCAATTTGTATTTCCCCTGATGTTACCCAGCTTCAATTTCATGTTTTCCCCATTCTTGAGACTATTATGGACTACTTACTCTTGGACAACGTCATGAACCACATGTGTTCCAAAGGAAGAGTTCAAATTCTCCTCCTGAGAATTGTCTCCCGTGGGAATTCCTGAAATGGTTGCTTTGAGAAGTGAATCTTCTGGCTCCGTTCTGAGGATCAGTGCTCTTCACTTCCTGCTGTAGTAACCTGGAGACTGTTCAGCGCTTGTGGTTCCTAAGCTGAGACTTTCAAATGCAATGTGACCCCAGTTCATAGGAGGCAGGAGAACACACTGAAATGCCAACATCTGGGGATACAGACCCTGCCTCAAGAGGGTTCTTTTCTCTTCTCAATCCCCAGAGGCCCAGACGAAAATACAAACTACAGTAGTGTTAATGAGCACATTTCTGCTATTTTGCACATTACTGTGACTCCCCACACACACACACACCTCTGGGAGACAGCACCAAATATCTACCATGTGCTTGGCCTGGTATATACCAGGCTGCACAAGAGTGATCATTTAAAATTACCCATTTTAATTTCAACTTTCTGGATTTTTATATTTATTCAGTAGGGTGTGGGGGCATATGCCAACAACAGAGGGTAACAGGAATTGGTTCTCTTATGCTGTGTGGGATTGGGAAAGTGAATTCAGGTCCTCAGACTTGGTGACAAGTACCTTTACTAACTCAGCAACATTGCTGTTTCTCTTCCCCATTTTCATTTTAACAGGGAGGAAACTGAGGCAGACTGATGGGAAACTGACAGATAGGCTGGCAGCTGTGATAAGAATCACAGCAGCGTAGGTACCTGAATGTCTGGAGCAAGCATCCACGGGCAGGCTTAGCTGAGGGCATTCTGTGTGCCTAAACTTGGTGGCGAACTCCCTTCCACACGATTCTTTAGCAAGTTCAGAAGCTTTCTTGCCACCACTTAAAAAAGTGTTTCACATGACTATACAAGTCAAGACATATTAGCTGACCATGTTTTCTCATCTGTAAAATGGGTTAAAATGATAGTTCCACCAACATATCTTGTCATTAAGGGCCCATGTATGGTTCTTTGTCCAAGTCACATATTTTATATCATTTCATTGTTTCCCCACCTTACTCTACAGAATATTTGAAATGGGTTGGAAATTTGCAAGAATGCCCTTAGGGCTCCATTCACCATCCCTAAATGTGGATACTAACATAAGCCACATGCTACTGATTGAGGTTGATGGAATGAAAGAGCAGCTCTGAAACACTATTTATTGATAGAATTTCTATCAACATGCCTTTGCACTGGAGCTGAATATAAATGCTGTTTATTTTATTTCTTCTCTTAAAATGAAGGAGTAGGGCAAACAAGACCCTTCGTTTTCATTGCCTCATTACCCACAAGCTTGGAGCATGCTTCTTTTAATTAATTCATCCTGTATACCTGGTGTCCAGAGTCCAAGAAATAATGATCACAGGCCTCATCCAGAGTCTGCTGCCTGAAGCAAGATTCTTGGGAAGAGCTGTGAACAATGAGTGATTGGCTCTGGGGATACTTCATACCAATCCCTAAGGTATCATTTTTCTGGACAGTTCCAATCTGGGAGTAAGGTCAGAGAATAAGATGAAGCCTTCATGGGTAAATATAGAACCAGGTGTTAAAAACCACAAGACGTCATACATAAACAACAGCTGCTCCGAGGAACACAGAGACCCCATCACTTGGCAGCCACTCCTGCCCTCTTCAGAGTTGATGGGAGAAGGAAAATGAAGCATCCACGGTGTGTGGCCAGGCCTCCATGTCTGTGTTCATCATGAAAGTATGTAGAGAGAGTCAGGCAGTTCTCCTGAAATAGTGGGTGGGGACAGATGCTGTCAAGATTCTCTTCTGCAGTTCTGGTCTTAGAATCATTGGCTGGCCCAGTGTTGTAATATGGGGATTTTTTACTGGTATAGCTCAGACTTTTGTTCTGAGAGCTTTGTACCTGTAGTAGCAGATATGTATAGACATGGAGGAAAGCAGCATTAATACACAGTCTGTCCATGTGATTGCTTTTCAGATCCTGTTACCTCATCCTATTCTCAAAAGAACTTCATCATAATTCTCAACTTACAAAGTAAGAAACTGAGGCTCAGACTTAAAACTTGGATTAGGTGACTTGTATATGGTCAGACCAAGATTCAAATTCTACCTTATTATAATGATACAAACTTTTCCTAGTAGTAGCAATTACTAATTGAACTTTCCCAATTTCCATTCATCATTTATGATATTAGAACTCTGATAGACACTTGAGGTTCTCTGACCCCTAAAATGCTTTCACTAATTCTATCCTAGTCAAGTCTCTATTGGCATGTTTGTTGTGTGATATTTTGTGTTCTGACAAATAAAGCTTTCTTGGAGATCAGAGGGCAGAGCTAGCTACTGGTTAACCATAGAGGCCAAGCAGTGGTGGCATACACCTTTAATCCCAGCACTTGGGAGGAGGAAGCAGGATGATCAGAAGTTCAAGACCACCCTGAACCAGTCTAAAAGAGAAACAGAGCTGGTGGGTGGTGGCTCATACCTTTCATCCCAGCACTAGGGAAGTGGAGACAGGATCTGGGCCCCATTCAGTCTGAGATTTCATAGAGGTAAGAAGTCTCTAGTGGCTGCTGCTCTGCTTCTCTGATCTTTCAGCTTTCACCCTAATATCTGACTCCAGGTTTTTACTGATAAGATTAATTAGATTCACACTTCACATGTTTTCCAGTTTTACACCATACATACAAAATACTGGAAGTGAACAATTTGGAAGAAGGGGTTTTTGAGTCCTGATCTCAGGTCTTTAGTGGGTCACCTGACCCAGTGGCTAAGGAAAGCAGCTGGCCCACGTCAATCAAGATGCAGATTTCTGATGATCTACTTCCTGCAACTCGACCTTGACTCCTAGAGTTTCCACCAATGCTCTGTCTTTCTATAAGCTAGGGACCAAGACCACAAAACTGGAGCTTTTGTGAACAATTTAATATCCAAGCTGTAGTATTCTACTTCATTCATTATACTCAATTAGAACTTTAAATAGATTTTGTATATAGACATGGACAGAGATGACTGCTTGAAAGGATGGTTAGCAGTAAATGGTCAAAATCCCTAATTTTATTCATCTGGTGGCTGAGACTCCAGAGAATTGAGAAGGTTCGTTTAAAATCAGTACCAAAGACAAGAAATAGAACCCAGGCCCCTCAGGGGAACTTTCATTGCTATGGTTCTTGTGAACAGATGAATAATAGGGAATATGCTTTCTGTAAACTATGGAATATTACTCACACATGATAATGGAGGCATCTTATTATTTACAACAGAGATGAAAATTTGAGACCAGAGTACTGAGCACATTCCAATGTCCTACATGGTAACTAACCACCTATTGTGAATGTGGTCTTTAAAGTTCAGCTGCTACCAGGCTTCAAATATAAATACATTAACAGTAGAAGAAGCCAACACATCTTCCTCTTCCACAATGAAATCTTGAAGTCTGTCTGAGTCCTACAAGACAGGCTAGAATCCAGAAAGAGAAGATTTGTCTTGATCACTCTTTGATTTTGAACAGAATGAAGAATTTTTAAATGAGATTTAGAGCTCCAAGATGATGCAAATCAAGGATACATTTAGTAATTAAGATCTCGGGCTTCTATTCTGATGATGTGGATTATGTCTTCAATTTAAAGCTGTGTTCTTCAGTCAGAACCTCTGCATTGGCTTACAGAAAGTATCTGGCCACCTCTGTAAGATGTTGGTTCAAATCTCAATAACAATGGATGACTGTCTCCAACTGTGTGTGTTTGTCTTCTGGCTTTGATTACAGACATATTAAAGAAATATTCACTGTGTCTAAATCAATGAGAATTTACATGAGGAGAAGGAAGGGAGGGAGGGAGGAAGAGAAAGAGGTAGGGAGAAAAGAAGGGTGTAAGAAATGGAGGGAAAGAAAGAAATTAAGTTCTGCATGTATGCCAAGATCAAAACTGTTGGGTACCATCAAGACAACCCTCAGGATCTGCCCTCTAGAGCTCTTCCCCAAAAATTTAGTGTTAAAGCAAGCTACTATGGTCAAATATGGTACCACATGTCTGGAGATTGAGGCTGCAGCTGTCTTTCGCTGACCCAGTCCCATCCTTGTCTTCTGATTCTAGGATATAGATTCAGATCTTTTTTCAGACTTAATCCCTGCCCCTGCCTGATGGCCACACAGTTTGCCACACGACCAAAATTTAAACATGCTTATGAAAAGTTCTTACTCATGAACAGAGAGGCTGAGACGTGCTTCTCAACTTCAACATGCCTAGAAGCCTCTGTGAAATCTTAGTGTCCTGCAAGATCTTCTTCCAAGTCCTGGAGTGAAGCCCAAGTATCTTCATTTAAAACAGGTTGCTGCTGATGTGGATGTTGACATGAATCCCAGACAATACTTACAGCAAGGACATAAAATACAAAAAAAAAAAAAAGATGTCTTCAAGATGCTTTTCAAACAAATAGAAATAATGCAATAGATAATTAAAAAGTGAAATGATGGGCTTTGGGTGGGGTAAGTCTCATCTCTAGAAGGTGCTGCACGGAGACCTGCCTTTCACCAAGAATCCAGCAGCTGTTGCAGAGACCACATGAGACTTGGCCTCCCGGAAAATCATCCTGGAAGGCCTTCTGAATATGTAGGATGGAAAGAATGAGCTCCATGTCTGCAGAATTACTTCCTTCACAGCCAAGAACATACACTTTCCCTAGAGTGAAGTCTCCCTTCACTTTTTCCTTTGCCAAGACTCGAAAACTCACACTGAATGTGGGGGTGAAAACTGAGCAGTCAGCTCCCTTGACAAAATTGGAAGCACACACCAGATAGCTTTATCTAAGACTAAATAGTTATTGTTTGGCAAGTGTTGGGAACAGTGGTTGCAGCAAGACATAAATTGTGTTATTTTTCTTCTCACCTACAACTGTCAGGCTGCTTTTTCTTGCAGGTGCTATTGTTTTGTTGTTGTTTGGTTGGTTGTGAGTTTCTATTTTAATCTAGCTTCATATTGAAGTTGTTCAATAAACTTACATTTAAGAAAGGCATCCACTCATTCAATGCATCACTGTTTCTAGAAAACTTAGGACTCCACATACAGAAAGGAGCCTTTAAATTTGGCTGAACATTTCTATGTTGATAGCCAGTTAAGAGATCAACTACCTTCTGCTTCAACACTTTTAGTGCTGCTCAACTGACTTACCAGCATTCAGAAATCTCTGTATTTTTGTACATTGATGTTAAAAAATCCAGACTGATGCTAGCTGGATCTCATGTATTTCACTTATTAGTCCCAGCTTTACTCTACAGGTGAGAAGATATGTGCAATTCCTCCTTGGAGTGATGGCTGTTGGCATGACTCCAGTGTGGCTCTTCAGCAGCCACATTCTCCAGGTCAAAAGTTCCTTGTCCCTTTGACTCTTCCTTGTATAAAAACAAATCTCCATCCTAATGACTGAGCCCTGAAAGTGCTGGGATGTGTTTCCTTAAACCCTGGTTCTCAGCCAAGGGTAAGATTCCAAGTGGGAGCGAAGAGCTTGTTCCTGTCACAGCTCTTACATTAGCAGTTTATACCTCGTGTGCATCCTGGGCTTACATCACAGTCAGGAAGAGAAGGAGGTGGGACCAGAAAAAGAAGGGTCTGTCTGAGTTTAGTAAGCCATTCCCAACACTTCTCACTCCATAGGAAAGTTAACCTCTCTAAGCTGGAAGTTTTATACATGACAAAATGAGTTCGAAATTATTCTGTGGTGGTTAAATGTTGCTTATTTTTAATTTCTTGTAAAGAAAACAAATTAAAATGGCTCTGTTGTCAAAACCAAGTATCATTTGAAAGGAAAAGTAAATTGTTATAGAATGTATGTTACCGGTGATTATTTTTAAAATGTAATTCAAGTTTACAGTATTACTTGATGTCACTTTACAAAATTGAATGGAGAAACAATGTTAGAACACACCTACATCCTGAAGAACTTTATAGCTTCACCTTATATAGTGACAAAGTTCAAATGTTTCTTAGAGTTGAGGCATTGTCTTTCATGGGCAAATAATGAATTAACCCTGAGACTTCTCATTAAAATGCCACATTGTAGCCATCAACTGAATGCATTATAAACTTTTCAGACAGTATACCATAAACAAAACGTTTTTTACTTGTACTATAAAGAAGATGAAATTTTTGCTGTTAACTCTGTATTCATTTATTGAAAATGTTTATTTACCTTTTAGAATTTCTTATGAAGTCATTTGGAAATTATACACTTAATTTAATAAAATACTTTAGTCATTAAATTAAATTAATTAATTAATGAGATTTGCTGATGAATGGGGAAAGAAATTTTAGCAATATCTCATGCAAAATGGACATCCAATCATTATAATTATTACTAATTTCCTACTTTATTCAGGTATTTTACCAAGTAACATAGTATCGTTGTGAAAATCATTTAATCATTTTACATATCACAGTTTCCTAGCATGGTTATCTCATTAGGAAACTAGTGACATGAACTCATTGTGGTGGTTTGAAAGAAAATGGCCCGCCAAAGGGAGTGGTACTGTTAGGAGGTGTGGCTTGTTGGAGGAAGTGTGTCACTGTGGGGGCAGACTTTGAGGTCTCTTTTTCTTAAGCTTCCCTCAGCGTGACAGTCAGTTGACTTCCGGTTGCCTCTGAGTCAAGATGTATGACTCTCAGCTCCAACATATCTGCCTGTATGTTGTCATACTTCCCATCCTAATGATAATGGACCAAGCCTCTGAAACTGTAAGCAAACCACTCAATTAAATGTTTTTATTTATGAATTGCCGTGGTCAAGGTGTCTCTTCACAACAGTAAAAACTCTAACTAAAACACACATCTTTTTTCATATCTTCTTTTCTTTGAATGTTAACCTACCATCATTTCAGTCACTTGAGCACAGACAAAAATTGTACACCAAATACTTAGAGCACTCTTCTTATCTTTGAACCATCTAAAATTAAGATGAAAATAGTATTCTTCATTAAAACCTGTTAAACATTTTTGAAATATTGAAAAAATAAGAAAAGTGTAGATAGTAATACACACATATACACTCCCCTAAATATATATGTGGGAGAGAGAATCTATTACCTCCCAAAATGGCATAATCCTGATTAGCCTCAGCTTTTTCAATTGAGCCCTTGAACCATTACGAATGTTTTTCTTTAACAATTTTAGTGTGTGTAAAGTATGTCTCTGTATATGTACATTTTGCATGAATTCAAGTGCATGTGTGTGTTAGTATGTGCACCCATGTGCACAATGGAAGTGGACTTCCAAAATGATATGCAGGATCATCCTCCATCATTCTCCACCGTATCATTATGGCAGGATCTCTCAATCAAACACAGAGCTTGCTGATACAGCTAGTCTTGCTAGGCAGCTTCCTCTGGGATTTCCTGCCTTGGTTTTAGAGGACAGGTTATTGCCAGGCCCACCCAACATTTATGAGTTTCTGGGAATCTGAACTCCTGTCCTCGTGTTTGCAAAGCAAGCTCCGTTCACCCTTGAGCCATGTTCCCAAATCAAACTGCTTTATTTATACAAAACCATCCTTGTATGTTCTACCTAGTCACAAAGATGACTTTGACACCATGTTGAAATCTAAGCAGGCCTGCACACAGCCAGCCCACCAAAGAGAGAAACGATGCCAGCATGCATGGTTTCATCCTGGTAACCCCGTGAGATCTAGCCATCACGACGGCTTCCCTCTCTAAGTCCTTTCAGAATCTCATTTTAGCAGCTGCCTTTTGAGTTCTTGTCACAGATCCCCCAAAGCAAGTCTTGCTGTCACTAATATGAAACGAGAAAACTGCTTCATGTTCCCCTTTGACAGAATTTCTCATTAAACTAGAATAGAATTTGTCAAACACACATTAGAGGGAAAATTTTGTAGAATGTTGTTCTTTTAAAAAAAAGTAATTGAAGATTTATAAATACATTTGGGAGTGACTAAAATGTGAGAAACTTCTAAATATTCTAAATCAACAATAACTTACTAAATAATCTACAAATTATTATAAAAATAAGTTTATTTGGGTTTAAGAGGTGGCTCAGCAGTTAAAAGCAATTGTTGCTCTTGTAGAGGACCATAGTTCAGTTCCCAGCCAGTGCCCTCACTAAGTCATTCACAACTACTGTAACTTCAGCTCCATGGGAACTTTTAGCCCCCTCTTGGCACATGCAGTCAAGTACACACACACACACACACACACACACACACACACACACACACACACAATTTTTTATTTGGAATTTTTTCCTTTTTTTTTTTTTCTTTGGTTTTTGGTTTTCGGATTTTGGAGACAGGGTTTCTCTGCAACAGCCCTAGCTGTCCTAGAATTCACTTGTAGACAAGGCTGGCCTCAAACTCAGAGATCCGCCTGCCTCTGTCTCCCAAATGCTGGGATTAAAGGAGAACACCAAAACTGCCCGGCAAAGTTTTTAATGCATTTGCTGACATTCATAGTTTTCTGTAGTAGGTATGATAAATTTTACAAGGTCCAACCCCTAGAAGAAGTTAATTGATAACTGCTAAGAGAAGGAGAGTCAATCTTCTCCAGGGAACCTCTAATAGTCAGCTCTAAGCACATGAACACAGGAGAATATTAAGTGGATGCAGTAAACAAAATATAAAACAATAATTATAGAAGAGGTCATGGTTTGAGGAATGGGGAATGCAGGAAGGGGTGAGGGAAGGGTGAACTGCTCAAAACACAGTACTCATGTATGAAATTCTTAAGGAAATGCAAATTCAAACTGCTTTAGATTTTATGTTATCCCAGTCAGAATGCTAAGATCCAGAAAACAACAGACATAAAAATTTAAATTTAAAAAAGATATCTATACAGTTGACCATATTAGTTTTTAAGTAACACATGTAACAACCTTAAGATTTTTGAAAATATCTTAAATTAACACAGTATTATTTAATAGACCAGGATATGGTCTGCTATGGAATTATTCCTGA